>NW_019293066.1:0-20095 GCF_000500325.1 Leptinotarsa decemlineata | reverse complement strand
TGTTCATAAAAGCAACCTTCTACCTGGAACCGATTTTGTTTCATACACAAATTAGTTACAGAAACGAATTCATCGATTTCGTTATCATTTAAATTATTTTTCTCTAGTAATTTCCTGAGGTATTGCAAGGTCTGTGGAATTGGGACGCTAGAAAATAAGGAACTGTCATCAAAAGAAACCAAAATCTAACCTTCTTGCAGAACCATGTTTTTCGTAAGTTGTATGAACTTCAAAGGGTTTTTTATACTGAAATTTGGTTTCGCAATAGACAAGGTTTCAAATTCCAGGCCAGGTCAACGGAACTGAATCTGTATCGTAAGTATTCAACTAAAATTAGGCTAATACAAGCAGATATTTGGTTTCTAAAGAGCTGTAGAAGATATTCAGTTTTTCCAAATTTCGTTAACGTAAACATTCCTATTAAGTCTTCAGTTGCTGATAAAGTCCAAAAATTCGCCAAAGAAAAATGGCTTGATTTAGAAATCGATCATCTGTACACTAACCGTAGTCTCTTAGAATTAGACAGTTATAGTCTATATAAAAAACTCACATATAGATTAGACGAAAATTATTACGTACAATAGAATGACTTTCAGAGAGGAATGTTTCGGATGATTGTATCAAAATATATCAGAAAAATGTGTACGCTGAATAAGAAACTCAAAACCCTCATATCTAAGCATAAACCGAAAGACACTACTCCGAAAGTCATAAATATTGTTGAAAATCATTCATCACAATCGTTTGATGAGGAAGACATCAACCTTTTGAACAACGGTTTGAAATTTGGCATCACGCCTTCCGAGAAAGTTTTCGAGGATATCGTTGCTAGTGTTGAAAGTTCGATTCAATATATGCCCGATTCCTCGAAGGGACTAGTTCGAGAAAAGGTCAGGAATTAAATCTCCAAGAACAAGATAACAGATAAACGAAAGCATTCAATAAACAACGATGAAAACTTATCAAACGATTGAAATACAAGGACGTTTTTTATTTGAAAGTCGACAAAGGTAACAAAGTAGTAATTCTGGATAAATCGGACTACTACGAATACTCTCATTACTAACGGACCGTATGCGAAATTGTCCAGGAACCCGTTACCAAAGATGATTGCCGAAGTATAAGACGTCCTCAAGAAATGCGACAACTGCCTTCAACTGAATCGGAAGTTACAAGTTTCCAACCCAACGGTGTCGAAACTATATTGCCTCCCAAAAATCCACAAACCGGAAAAATCAATGCGCCCCATCGTGTCAGCTATTGGGAGCTACTACCTACCAAATAGCAAAGTGGCTCACTAAGGAATTTGAAACCTTGTCTATTGCGGAACCAAGTTTAAGTATAAAAAACTCTTTAGAGTTCATACAACATACAAAAAACATGGTTCTGCAAGAAGGTGAGATTTTGGTTTCTTTTGATGTTAGTTCTTTAACAGGAAGGAACGGCCATGGGAACCCCTTGTCCCTCTACCTGGCAGACCTGTTCATGAGCGGATTCGAAATGGAAACCAAAGAAAAGTCGAAGTATTTTTCTAGGATTTGGCTAAGGTATGTGGATGATAATTTCGCGATATTTGATACCAAAAAATCGAATATTGAGGACTTTGTTTCCATTTTAAATAATAGATGTCCATCAATAAAATTCACGTATGAGTTAGAAAATATGGAGGCCAATATGAAGGGTTAGGATACGATATATTTAGAAAAGAAACAAGCACGTACAGGTATATTACAATACAATACAATACAATACTGGAAATAGCAGCTACTAACCGTTTCTCGAGGGGTATTGTAGATGACATAATAAGGAAGAAGAAGTTTAGGTTAAGAATGAACGAAATCTCGACTTTCAAAAAGGACAAAAACCAAGATAAATACATCTCAGTTCCATACCATCAATATACGAAGAACTTCGGAAAGATTTTCAAGGAACTAGTTTTGAAGGTGGTTTTTAAAACAAGGCATACACTACAGAGCCTTTTGGAAAGTCTAAAAGACAAAGTAGAGAATTCGGAAAATTCTGGAATTTACGAAATTGAATGTAAGGACTGCGATGCAAAATATTATGGACAGACAAAAAGATCTATTGAAGTAAGATATAAGTACCACATAGCACACTTAAAATATGAAAGACCTGAAAAACCAGCAGTCGCCCATCATATTTTGCAACAAAACCATTCCATAGACTTCAGTGCATTAAGATTAGTTGGACAAGTTAACAACAGCAGGCAACTAGATGCCTATGAATGTGTAGAAATAAGTGAACGCAATAATATTATACCAAAGAACATACTATATAGTTTGTTAAAATAATATTGTTGGGTTTACTGATTACTACTTAAGGACACATTGCAAAAATAAATTTAGATAGGCAATATCGATGACTTATCAATGCGAGACAAAAATTTCATTTCTACAAATGTTATTAGAGGCGTAAAATATAAATCCCTTGCTATGGTTTGGTGTTGTTCAGATAAACGGAAATTGCCCAATTTATGAGTTTTCTGCAGAACTGCATAACCCTCCATTTCATATTCAATTTTATCACTGGCTGCTCGTGGATATCTACTTTCATGTCAAAAATATTACCATTCATATGAAAAACAGGCAAACAAATCCTCAATGGGGTATATTTGAGCACTGTTATCAGGAAATGTGTAATAAAAATTGTCAAGTGTTATCCTTTAATAACAAAGAAGCGGAGGTGAGTCATAAAAATCTTGAGGGAGAGAAATTCTTTAACGAATTTGTGTCAGTACAAATCTTCGAAAGAGAAAAGCTTTGTAAAGTAAATGCCGATCCTCACGCAATGAATAGTAGATTAAATGGCAAGGAATGTCAATTTACAATCTAAATGTGCGTTAACTTATTATATACGACATCTCGGATATTTCTGACAGGTGAATGAAAAAGAGCCCCGACCGGAAGCCACAACAGTAAAGTCATTTCTAGTGGGGTAAGAGCATGAATTTGCACTTAACTTTATTACAGGTAATACAAAAGATCCACTTTGCACTAGATCACAGTGGACGGAGAATTTTTTTGACCACAGGCGGAACACAAAAATTTTATCAGGGAATTTTGAAGTTCCTTGGGATTATCGTTAATTTTGGTGTATTTCCCGACCCCTTCGGGACCCCTTCGGGACCCCTTCGGAAGAACTTTATACAGAGTACAGAGTACTTTATACAGAGGAAAGTGTAATCCAATAGTTCACCCTGAAAAGTTACTGTTTAAATACAATATATTTTCCAAACCATTTTATGACAATTTTCGGAGACCTCTACACCCACAATGCAAAAAACCAATTGGATAAAGCAATTCTTTTCATTCTCCTCTGGAAACTTATGGAATCATTTTCCACGTAATCTGAAGTATTTGACATATTTTTCAAAGTTGATGATACAAACATATACGAAAATATATATTTCGAAATTCGAAACATTCATCTCTCCCAACTGCCTACACCGTAGGTTCTGATAAGTACCTGTCAGAAAACAAAAATTTTTCCGGCTAATACCACCCTGGACATTAAATTGTATCCGACAAACATTTATGCAAGATATCTCACACGGTGTTAGTCTTGCATATGTTTCTCGTTCACCCAGCAGCACGACCATGCCAAAATGCAAGCCATTTCAACCGAAACATCCAACGATGTCGGTAGCCGGTCGGTTCGACGTGGGTGCTTTGTTCACTCATTCGAATTGACTGCCGTGTTAGTCGATGGTTCAGCCCCAGGCTGAACGATGGATTTTCACTTGCTATCGTCCAACCCCTGTTAGGAATCACACGTTAAATGGTAAGACCTCGTTAATCCTTAGCTCGCACAAGTCTCGGGTTCTGAGGGTTTTCGTTCGTAGGGGTACGACAGCTGGTTAACGGAAAATCAGATTTTATAACAGAAATGGAAGAAACATATATTTTATAGAATTAACAGGAGCCAATAAAAAAAGTGATGAATGAATAACTAATGAATATCTTCGTTAATTCCAAGTACCGTCTTTCAGTTTCAGTAGACGATAACATTCTTCCAAGATTTTTCACATTTCAAATTTGCTAACACAAAAGAATACTTGATTCATAATCTACAGGTGAACAATATGCCATAAAGTTTAAAGATTCTTCGAATTATTGTGGTACAGTGGTGTATCAGGGAGTGGGTAGGAACTGGTTTCATAATAACCAGATTTTTTCTGAAATGTCCAAAACTCACCGAATACTTCAAGAATTTTCACTGTTTCACAATTGTTCTAGGTTCTTTTTGCATCATTCATAGGCTGGTAGTCGTTACTGAATGACATCATTACGTCTGAAAATACAATAAAAGTAACCACTGTTCTGGAACATATTGTCTAATGTTCTGAAAGATATTGAATCTACATAGTAAGGGGTACATTTTAGGAGAAATTTGTTTTGGGAAAGAAAGGATTTGTTTTTGTTTTAATTTTCCTCCTTCATACACAAAATATGGGAAACTTGCGAAGAAAGGAGAAATTCAATCAATTTCAAAATGAAGTATTCACAAAGATGTGTGGATCATGCATATAAGTTATTTTCCGATACAAATTAAAAGAAAACCTTCTCAAAACAACTACTTTTATATAAATATTGAATTACACGAAAGAAAAAATACCTCTGAAACAACTACTTCTATATGAACATTGATCTGGGTAGCATCTAACCGGTGCTAGGAATCTCACATAGAACGGTAATACCTCGTTGATCTTCAAATTGCAGATTTTCAACGAATCTGAGACGGATATCGTTCGGAAAGAGAAGAAAAAAAAAACGTAAATATCAGAAAAATGGTTTGCCATGACTATTGGACCCCTTGGTGGAAAGATGTTCTCCCTACTCTCAAATTTCACTATGCACTACAATAGAAATATTCAGAAGGCCGTCATTTTTGGCTCATTACGTTTCCACAAGACACATAATTGTCAGATTTCCCCACGGTGATCATTGATGTCAGTGATGGTTAGTTTCTGAACTTAGGGGAAATGGTTTGACCGACATAACCTTTTTGGTGATAAATAATGAGGAGAGATAACCGTCCATTATCTCAGGCTCAGGTGAGTTGAACAATATCGGTGAGCCAAGCAACGACTAAACCGGCTAAACCTATCCGAGGGTTAGATTCTGAACCTTCTTTCGATGCCGATCATGAACTCATTTCCAACCCCACACCATGCAAGGAAGTGGATATCATAACTGACAATTTTCCAACTGAAAAAAAATGTTTCTGTGACGCGAAACTCATCAAGAGCAATCAAGGTTTGTTGATTTCCACCAAGCATCATTGCCCTGATACTCAAACTTTTTCTTGAATTCCTATTATGAAATGTTCACGGACATCCTATATACACTACTCGTAATACTCTCCGCAGTTGAGCAAGTATTCGAAAGGGTGTATGAACACTGGTCGCAAAATTCAACGAGAATCTACTCATAGACAAATGTGATGTAGCAGTGTAATAAGAGCGTAACCCTACTATATTCTTAATCAATTAACCGTTAGGCCATTAATACAATATTGCATCATTCCAAATCCAGTGAAATAGTGAGATGAATCGTTGGTTGATATATTTTTATATTCTTCTCGACAACAGAGAGGTCGTAGATTCTTGAGTTTGGAGTGTCTACATAAAGGAATGACACTGGTTAGAGCATGTAAAGTCATGAGGAGTTTTGATTCTTGCGGCCATGATAGATAAAAACTACGGCATTTATTTTCCACATTGAGTAAGTGCCGATAACTAGGAAACCATGTGGAAACACATTCAGTAAAAGGCCATACTGAAGCCGCAGAAATAAATCTACTCCTCCAGCTATACAAGACGATGTATGCAGTCTTCTTTAACAATATTGAAGACATTGGCTCATCAAAGCAGCTGACCTTTACTTTTCTTAGGTTTAGTCGACTAAAGTCTAAAACTGAAGATTTCATCATGGCCTGTCAGGATTGTATATTCAATACCTCAGTCTATCGAAGGCATATTGTAGAAGGGCATATTTTAAACCCTCATGCACCTTCTGTCGGCATGTCTGGTATATGCCATTTCTGCGTATATCTGTCGACATAATGTGGTCTAAGAATGATTCATTACCACCTTTGGAACTTCTATCCACAAAAAATAGTATTGGGGTGAGCCGCGGAATATATTGAATTCATTGTGGAATATTGGAGGTGCTGAATTATTTTGAACTACTTATAAGCTTGATGTATTCCTCCTTGACCACCAAAGTTGAACGATATTCGTCGTGGAGTTTTTGGTTCTGGTTGAGGTGAATATCGTCCGAGAAAAAGGAGTCTTCTATCCAGACCATTTTTTCAATCACTAATGTGATTCTTGATCTACTGTCGAATTTCAAGATAACACCAACATGCTACAATAGCGATATTCTGGCAAGTCGGTGTTATCTTGAGATTCGACAGTAGAGAAGACACTTAATTACCTAGAATCACATTAGTCTCAAAGATAATTTCATAATGATCATGACTGGAAAATTGCAGGGGGCTGTCATTTTTGGCACATTGTGCTTACTCCAGCATATATTCTCCATGTATTGAGAGTAGTTTCTATGTAAGTATTATTACCTAGGAGGCAAAAAAGCTAAGGGATTTGACTACATGCGCTTCTAGGAAGTTTCAAAGTACCAACATGCAATATACTTGTTTGACCGACTAAAAGGAATGCTCACGACTAGAGCTATCAATATAAAAATTTTTGAGAGGAAAATTTAGTTTTTGAAACCCAATGATTTTGACACTCCTCACATAAATCTTCAAATCATTCACTAATTGAACATCAAGAGGGAATAAGAATGTTTAGCATACCAAAGGTTTTTTCTTAAAAAAATCCTTTCAAATAAATTTCAGTATGAGCTTCATCATGATTATTGAGCATTAAACATTTTTACTCTGCTTGTATAATCGATGAGGAAGTTGTATGAGTTGTGAAGACTTGAAACATTTGATCAAGTGGTTGATAATCTGTTATTTCCGTGAGGTTTTCAGAACAAAAATGACCACGATAAGAAAACACCCAAAACGATCTAATAATCATATTTTCTAAGGAAGCAACTTCCATCAGAGTAGGTGAAGTCACCCTCCATTATGAACTAAGAGAATTGAAATTTTCGAGGAATAACCAAATTTAATGATGACGTGACAAATTTATGTCCTGGATTGAAGAACGAAACGATCCTATGAAGAACTGATAGGAATATTCTTCACATTTTTCATTTAGATAAACCCGAGACCTAATTCTAGGAGTTTTGACAAATTCGAGATCGTACAATGTACAATATAGTACCTATATACTGATGATACAGGATAGATGGTAGATGCTGATTATAGATGGTAGATGGTGGTCCCATCCGGCATCGCCCGGTGAGATACCATCGCAACGGCTTAGGCAGCGTGATGTTGCTTTCGGGCGAACGTTTCGTTGCAGTGCCAGCTGTTTTCGATTTCAAGGGATGCACATATTTCTTTTTCAATGAAACAAACTCCTAACAGCAAACCTTGATTCAACAAAGTTTCCGAGCAAGCCATCGCCTTCAAAAATCTCCCCTACCAGTGCCGAAAACCGAACTATATTTGTTAATGCTCGCAACAGCTGCAAACTCAGAATAAATGAAAGCAAAAAACTTCACAATCGGAGAATTAGGGATAAACTACTTGCCAATCACAATGAGTCTATATCCTTCTGGTCGGTAGCTAAATCCGTTAATGAAAACTTTAAAAAATCCACAATTTCACCACTAACATAAGCGGATGGTTCAATTGCAAAAACAGCCAAAGAAAAAGCAAATCTACTAGCTAAACAATTTGCGTCCCACTCCACAGTCGATTTTCTGGAAAAGGTAGCACCCACCATTCCCACACTTGAATCCACAATGCCCCGAAATAACCTTTCGACAACGTCTAGTCAGGCGAATTTTGAAACAGCTAAATATTAACAAGGCATCTGGTCCTGATGAAGTGCTCGTCATCGTACCTGAAAAATGCGCCAATAAACTCGCACCAGTATTTTGCAGACTTTTTAACTTGTCTTACAAGAAAGGTGTTTTTCCTTCTTGTTGTAAGATTGCTCGCGTTCAGCCTATTCCCAAATAAGGCAAAGAAAATCTTCCATTAACTATACATCAGTCGCTTTACCATTAGTGATATCAAAAATCATGGAGAAAACCGTAAACTACCACATCTTTGAGTATTTGAAAGGCTTCAACATATTGAGTGATCATCAATATGGATTTCGGAAACAAATGTAAACAGGTGAGCTTCTATCGTATGTAATAACCCAATCAAGAAAAATAGAAAATCAAGAGCTGTTTCGCTTGATATTTCTAAAGCCTTTGGCTTTGTGTGGCATGAGGGTTTGCTACGGCTTGTCGAATCATTTTTGTTTATGGCGCTTCAGCTTCCTTTAAGAACGTGCCCTGCAAGTGGTCGTGGATGAATATCTCCCGAATACTTTTACCATCAACGCTGGTGTTCCCTAGGGATCCATATTGTCTCCAGCCCTCTTTTTATTGCATATCAACAACTTATTGGAAAAACCAAGAATCCAATATATTGCTTCGCTGACGACAGCACATTTGTCTCGTCATTTCATTTGGATTCCAGGACATCGGCTACGGAGGCGCATCTTCACCGGCAGTAGGAGGTTGCATATCTTAATGAGAATCTAGAGGTGATTTCGAATTAGAGTGGAGGTAATCAGATTCAATTCAATATTACAAAAACCCAAGTATCGGTTTCTTCCAAAAAACAGACAATTCCGCTTCCTGCATCGCTGCATGGACCCCAACATGTCTTGGCACAATCATGTCACTGGAATTGCAAAAGTTGCTTCTCAAAAACTGTGAACATTGTTCAGAACCAGAAAACTGTATACACCTCATCTTTTGATGCTTCAAAAAGCTCAGATCAGACCTTTTTTGGAGTATTGTTTACATGTATGGAGCGCAGCTCCTAAGCATACCCTGAAGCTGCTGTGTTTCATCCAGAAACTAGATATTCGCCTGATTCGAGACACGAACATCAATTGCAACCTTGATAGTCTGAAACATGTAAGAAAGGTTGGAGATTTCTCTTTCTTCCTAGATATTTTCACGAGAGGTGTTCAAGTTAACTCATCTTTTATTTGGAGAACTGCGTTCATGTGAAATCAGAATTTTTCAGTTATCGAAATATTGAAAATTTAATAGACTTCATAGATATGGCAGCGGGTTCAAATTCAGTTCAGTTATGAGAAGAATGAAGAAATGTTTAGAGGTTTCACTTACTATTTGATTGGGCCCACAAATTAAATAAGTGGGGGTATTCAAACACATAACACTGCTGCTACAAAAAAATCATACAGGGAATTGCGAAATCTCTGGGTCCATCGAAATCACTATCAAAATCATATTCAATTAAAAAAAAACATTGGAACTAGAAAACTTAGATTTTGAAAATATGTTTTTGGTGAAGTGACACCTTGAACTTTCAAACATTTCTCTGCCTCTGAGCAGCTTTAGCAGACAGGCTTTTCTTCAATATGGCCAATAAATGTCAACCAAATAAATTATTTATGTCTGTATATGGATACTTTTGATACTGGTAGTATTGAAACCTATCAATTTTAGTGCCATCGGCGTTGAAACTAGAATCGTAACCATTGTAACGATGATTTAAATTTGAAAAAATCCGTGCATATTTTTGATACTGGTAGTATTGAAACCTATCAATTTTAGTGCCATCGGCGTTGAAACTAGAATCCTAACCATTGTGACGATGATTTAAATTTGAAAAAATCCGTGCATAATCTAAATATTTTAGTGAGGGGTTTTCATTGACATTCTCAGTTTCTCCTTCAATTTTTTTGAAGGTTTATTACTCTTAAAGTCTAGACTAATAAATCAAATGAAAGCCAGTTTGTCCAAACTGCACTCAAATATGTGTTGAACATGTGTTGAACAATGTTTACATCTACAAGGAATGGAGACTTTTTGTTTTTTTGACTAAAGTGAAATCTTGATGTGAATGAACACCCTGAAAATTTTAGCGAAATGAAAATGCTACTAACAAATGTATTTGATGATATGCATTCTAGAGCTTGGAGATGGCCATATGGCATGAATTTGGTGTTTTACAGTTTTACACCCCAACCATATTCCTGAAGTGAAAGTTACTAATTGCTTTACCTTCCTATATACAAACAATATCTTTTCTCATGAAAATTTGTTGAAAACTCTCCTTGAAAACACGTTTTCCACAATCTGAAAAATGATCAAAGTTGAATCAATAGAAACTCAGCAAAAGTGTAATAGAGGGTAAACCACTGTGGGCTCAATCAGTGTGTCTTATTCATAAATGTTGACGGAAAGTTGAATAATAAACTTAATTATTTTTTTAGATTGTTGACGTTTTGGTAAATAATCCCCTTCCATTTTCAAAACCCAAAAAATAACTATTTGACGTTTGTTAAAAGAAATATAGCTATTTGCATTGAAAGCATTGTTCACATGGTTTTTTTTGACTTTCTAAATGGAAAATGCTTATGTTCCGAAACATCAACCACCTAAACAAAGCTAAGTATAGAAATTTCGTTTCTTCCACTGGTTATTCGATTCGTAGGTAGTAACTTTCCGGGCTGAATTCTTCAGTTTGCCTTTCATTCCACTTCAGCAGATTTTCTATTGATCAACATCATTCAGATTGTGTTAGGTTATACAACTAAAAAAACAGTAATAAACAACATTTGTCGCATAAAAAGTTTCAAAACTTTTTTACTACCACTTCCTCGAAATGATAGAAATGATCATTATTATTGAGATATTTTATCATTTGTTCCATTCCTAACTATGAACTCTTTTCTGGGACAAAAATAAAAAAAAATCAATATACTTTAGTGAATTTATTTTATTTTCTCTCAAAATTCAATTCACTGAAGCGATAAAATTGGACCCTACTAACCTGGATAATTCTGAACACGCCTAAAATTGTAAAGTGTAAACTGGTAAGTGTGAATCTAAAAATTACGTGTTCTTTAAAATAACAACGAAAATAGCTAACTATGATTCAGTTGTTAGAAGGTTATCAGTATTCAAATTTCTAATAATACCGTCCTCTTCTCCAAAAGTACTAATTACCGATAGTTCAGAACCATTTCGATCTGTCCCGAACGGTTACTTCAAAAGAACGAAGAATGTTATTATTACAGTAATGTCCTTCGTAAAATTGATGACAACCCATCCACGTACACATTTATTTTTATGTCCATAAGCGGTAGTTGAGATGTTTCTGTGTGGTGTCCTCTAACACGATTTTCGTATTACCGAAGAACCAAAAAATGGCATTCTTTCGTTCATATCAGCGGTCCCATCTCGAATATCCCATCCTTCTTAAAGCCCTCTTATACTTCTGCTGATAAACACATCCAAACAATCGAAAGCGCAACCGTACAAAAGACAAGCGAGACAAATTAGTAAGGACAAGGAAGAATTCCATATAATTCACACAACTTTTATCGTTCACCACCACTCAAATCGACCCTAAAATTCCAATAACAATCTTTTGGTTGTCAGCTATGTGCTCTAATTATCTGACTAGAAAGAGATATTAGATGTTATTTTATGTTTCTTCTGGGCGAACCGGGAGGGCCAAAAAAACCTTGTTCTCCTTAAATAATTGGGTTATGAAGATGTAGATTAGAATACTTATGAGTATATTAGTCCCAGAATCAACTGTCCATTTTTGACATGAATACCATCTAATATAATAATTACTTCAGGAAAATAAGTTCTGGAATTTTCTAAAACGAGAGTTTTAGAGATGGCATCATCAATTTATTCAAAATTTGGTTCAGATGATATAATAAACCTGGAAATAATGTAGACAAAGTTAGAGAAAATAAAGAAGTAATATTCTCTGCAAAATGGCAATTCCCTCATTCTAATACCTAATATATTTACCGTGTGATCCATTTGGACTGATTAACTTCCTCATTAGGTAGAAATTCGAAGTTATACTGTGTGGTAACTTTCTATCACACTGCCGTGAAGAAAATTCGTGTATTTACCTGAAGGGCGTGCGATTGAAGTTCCGCTCTGTAGAACATTTCAGAGGGTTCAAAAGCATTCAAAAACATTACAGAACATCCCGGAATATTCTGGAAAATGTTGGATCGTTCGTAATTGATTACTCCAGAAACATAATTTCTTGAAGCCTCTAAAACGAGAAATCATCAATATATTTAAAATTTGGTTAGGAGGATGAAATGAAACTGAAAATAATGTAGACAAAGTTAGAGAAAATATACAGGAATTGTCAAAAGTCAGAGTAGTAGTAATATTCTCTGCAAAAAGGCTTTTCACACATTCAAGAATCGAAACTGATAACTATACAGGGTGTAACATAAGTACGTTAAAATATTCAAGTGACGTATTCCTGAGGAAATTTTAAGAAAAAAAGTCTATATGACCTTGTGTCCAAAAATGCTTCGTTTCGGAGATACGGGGTGTTGAAATTGAATTTTTTGTTCGCTTTTTGAAAATAACTCTTTCAAAAAAAAAGTTATTTGCACGAAATTCTGAACCCGAGGTTTCTTTGACGTGGGAAATCATAATTTCGTATTAATTTTCATGTAATATCTAGAGGGTGCTGCGTAAGCTGTCATTATTTATTTTAAATTGCCCTAATTTTTTTGGTACTTTTCATGAAAAAACCTAATTCCCACAACTTTTCCAAATAAAAAAGGTAAACCTCCTCAACAACGCTGGAGGTGATCGTTTTCGAGATATTTACACTTTTCTATATCGATGCATATTACTTAGCTCCTAGGGCGCTAAGTGAATTGCTGGGAACATTACAAAAATTAAGTATGTGGTGGATCTCGTCAAAATAAACAACTTTTTCCTATAAAATGTTTAACGAAGATGATTCGTTTTCGAAATACAGATTGTTAAAATTTTTCAAAACATGGTAGGTTTTTGTCATAAGTTTTTTGCAATTTTAGTTNAATTAGGTTTTTTCATGAAAAGTACCAAAAGTTTACTGTCAAAAAAGTTAGGGCAATTTGAAATAAATAATGATAGCGTACGCAGCGCCCTCTAGAGGTTACATGAAAATCAATATGAAATTATGATTTCCCAAGGCAAAAAAACTCTGGGTATCGAATTTCGTGCAAATAACTTATTTTTTGCAAGAGTTATTTTCAAAAAGCGAACAAAAAAAAATCCATTTCAACACCCCGTATCTATGAAACGAAGCATTTTCGGACACAAGTTCATATAGAAATTTTTTCTTGAAGTTGTCTCAGGAATACGTCACTTGAATATTTTAAGGTACTTATGTTACACCCTGTATATCCACCATGTAATCCATTTGAACTGATTTACTTTCTCATTAGGTAGATATTCAAAACGTCTAGAGAGCACTGAATTCCATTAATGAGTGGCCATAGGTAACTTTCACAACTTTTCGAAGTAAAAAAAATATAAATTATTATTGTGAGCACACTACTGGATCCACGTAGTTTGGAAATGGTATATTTTAAAATATGTCCGTCTTCGAGAAAGTTATAAGGAAATGAATGAAAATTAAAATATGCTATTCAATCATTCCTCTTATTCAATTCAACGACTTTCATGAGAATTCTGATCTTCTTTTATAGATTCAGCAGGTTTTATTTCATCCCTACTCAGAATTCAATCAAATTATGTTAATTTAAGGAATTACAAGTGAAAACAATATGTAACATTTTTTGTTAAATAGAAAATTTGCGAAATTCTGACTGAAAAAAACTGGATTCGAAATATTTCTCACCAAACAGTAATTAAAATAATTTTGTTCATGAACTAGCGAAAATCAATATATTATTTACAATCACTGCAAATAATATAAACGAAAAGATATGAAATTGAAACACAATTCAGATTCTCGCAGCCTACACCAAACCTTCTTTCAAGAAAATTTCTTTATCATATCGCTTGTGAACATTTTTTAAAGTGTTGCGGAATATTACAGCACAAACCTCTTGAATTCTTGAGCACAGTTCCATTCGATTACTTGGTTATGATTTGTATACGTTTTATTCAAGATAGTTTCCAAATAAAAATTGAGTGGAGATAAATCAGATGATTTAGGTGACCAACTAATTAATCTACTACTTCGCCCTATCCAATGATTAAGGTAATTTTTATTAAACCAACTCCTCAAGTTGCCAAAACAACCATCTTACTGCAAATATAAATTCATTGTTATCTTCAAAAAGAAAATCATCGATTGCGTTCGACAATTTATTCATTTTAGACTGTAGGAAATTCACGAAATTGATGGTGCCGTCAAAAAAGAAAGAACCACTAATCGTTCCATTCAGAATTCCGCATCAAATATCACTCTCACAGTCAATCATCGAGTTGAACTCGCAGTGTGCTAACTAGCAAAATGTGAAGGTTTTTCTTGACCACCTCATTTTAGAACATGAGGAAATTTTGGTTTGAATGGTTTCAATTTATTTTTCTTCAGACATCGCCTAGGTGAATTCAAATTTTATACGAGTAGTGGATTGTACAGAGAGATGAGACTGTGAATCACAGCCTACCTGTTAATTTCATCAATGCATCCTGAATTTACCAACTCAAATGTCTTCCACTACAAATTTTAGTTGTTTTGATGCAATACGTGTACGTCATTTCGATATATTCTTTGAATTTTCTTCACTCATACCTTTTTTTAGTGATAAAAGTAATGAAGCTAATCCATTTTGAATCTGGGGTGATAGACAGATATTTTATGGAAAATCTAGAATTGAATTGGTGGATTAATTAAATGACATTATTTGTTATATATACTACAGCTAATGTCGCGCAGAAAGCTGAAGTAAAACCATCAGGCACCTGTACATCGTCATCAATTCGAAAGATTCGTCTCAAATTATTTCCCACTATGAGAACTAGAAATTAATTTCATTTGGTCAAAACGACCAACCGATAGACTGGTTTCGGGGTACTTGCCCTATCATCAATACCGGGCGTGGTCTCTTCAGAACGGTGTGAACCGTCTGAAGAGAACCCACCAAACAAATATAATTCTAGCTAGTCTCTTTCTGCAGTTTCATATAATTCTCGATTTCATATAATTTCTAGAAACATGTGGATTCGACTTCGGATGACATTCCGGGATAGCTTTTCAAATTTCTTCTTTCGCAGTTAACGGTTGATCGTTCAAACCACCAACACCAGCAGTTTGACTGCATTAACTAATTTGAAATCAAAATCAGAGTGATCAAAATAGTACTTATCTATTCATATACATATATAATATAACAAAATTTTTATTTTTATTATTTTCAAAGTAATCACTGACAGATCTTTTATTTAAATATATTTCTAGTCTTTTCAAAATCCTATTTCTATTGAAAGTTAAATAAAGTTATCATGATAGAATATATTGACAAACTTAAAAAAAAAAGATTTTTGGCTTTCTACTTCACCATTTTTATAAAAAAAAAATTGAGAAACTTCGAAGCAAGGGATAAAGCAACTAGGTTCAGAATGAATCATCAACAAAAATATATAGATCATATCCAGAAGTGTCTTTCAGATACAAGGTGAAATAAAAAACTCTTTGAAAATAAGTACTTCCACATGAATATTGAATACATGAAAGAAACTTTTTAGATTCAGTCTGATCTCCAAACAGATTTCATTAACAAAAACTAAAAAAACGTAATACATGATCTTTCGTTTATTACGTTCTCAAGTTTTCATATTTCTTTTTTTTTATTTAAAAATATGGTTGCATCACCACTAGGGTTGAATTCCATAACAAATGTTTGGATAACTGAATGAACGAAAAAAAGTTATTTTCGTTTAATTCAGTATTCATGTGAAAGTACTTGCTTCGAAATGACTTTTTCTTTTATGTTATTCAATATTTATGTGAAAGTAGTGGTTTCGAAAAGACTTTTTGTCAATCATTATGACTGTATAACTGTTGAAAAAAAATGTTTAAAGATTTTTTCCAAACTTTCCAACCTTTCCAAACTAAACTAATAATGTATTGTAAAGACATCAAGTATGATTTACAAGTATGATATACAAATACAATACAAATATATGCATAAATAATGAGATGATTTGTGCTAGTGCCTCTGCCTAAACCATAATGGCTTGTGCCGCAGTATTACCACCACTCTCATCCCATTCATAATAGTGTGAACATAGATATGCATTTTTGTTGTTGTTGAAAAAGTTGAGCAGGGGAGAAATAGAAGCAAACAGTGTTACTTAAAAAAAGTATTTTGAAGATGGCTGTGTTGAAGAATATATGCTTTTGAGTCTGCTTTAAATTTATGAAGATTTTTACATTCTTTCAGTTCGTTTGGGAGGCTGTTGTATATTTTGTGTGAGTGTGAGTTTTTTTGAATCTAGGAACTTTCAATGTGAGGTCAGTCGTATATCTTGTGGTTCTAGATCGGTGAACATATTGTTGAGGTTTTTGTTTAAATGTCCAGATCAAGATTTGTAGGATATATAAATTGCTAATATTCAAAAGGTACGTTAGTTGATACAATTCTGATGTGGAGAATCCTCTATCTTTCTTGTATATATTTTGAGAATAATATTTCGAATAATTTGAGTTTTTTTTATAACGCTAAGAAATGCGCCCCTCCAGTATCGTGATACTGATTCTATTAATGAGCTGTAAACTACAAGTATAAAGAACTCTTCTACTTAAAATATCTCTGAGAGTGTATAATTTGTTAATAAGTTTTCTTACTCTGCTGTAGTGATGTGTAGTGTAGTTAATGTGATCATTCCACCTCATGTGCTGGTCCAGTATTACTCCTAGATATTTGATTTTTGAGAGTTTCGCTATTTTTGAATACTTACAGTTATCATTTCTTTCTAAGCAGCATTCATTATGCAAGAATAAATAATCAAGTCTGGGTTGATCCGGTTCTGTAAGTGGGAAAGTTTCACCAATATTTAATGTCAGTAAGTTCGTGTTTAGTCATTTATGTATTTTAATGAATTCATATTCAGCAGTGCGATACAACTCTGACCACTCATCATGTGTAAGGATAATAGAGCTGTCATCTGCGTATGATATTATTCTCCCTTGGAATTTTTTTATTTTGCAAATGTCGTTAATATAAATGAGAAAAAGTAATGAACCCAGTACTGTACCCTGAGGAACACCTGTGGTAACTATTGATGGTTTGTTTAATACATTTTCTATTTTTACTCTTTGGGTCCTTCCATTCAGGTAACTGGTAAATAAATCTAACACTGGACCTCTTATTCCATTGTCTGATAACTTGTTCAGCAGTATATGGTACGATACAGTGTCGAAAACTTTGGCTAAATCGAGAAAGGCAACTAAGCATTTTTTTGGAAGATCTAAATTCTTCATTACATTGTTCGTGAGCTCTATAGTACTGCACTTTCTGTGCCTCGGTTTTTCCTGAAGCCGAATTGTTTTTCCATAATTACACAGTTTCCATCCAGATAATTCAACAGTTTCTCTTTTAAACAGTATTCGAAAATTTTAGAAAAGCTGTTTATGGATGAGATGGGTCTATAATTAATCAGTGCGGTTCGTTTGCCTGATTTGTAGATTGGGGTGATGATCTATTCTTTCCATTGCTTGGGTAGGCTACTTTTATTGAGTGCGAGATTTATGAGATGAGTAAGAGGTACCAGTAGATGGATGTGAATGTTTTTGATGACTTTTGGAGTGATGCCATCGGGTCCTGATGAACAATTATATTTCAGGTTGGAAATGGCAACGGTAACCTCATTTTGGGTGGCTGGAGCTGAGTACATGGATCGCAGTTGAGTTAGTTTCTCTATTTCGTCCTGTAGTAAGTAATTGGCCATATTTTCCATATTGTTTTGAAATGGTTATTAAAGATGTTTGCTTTGTCTTCATTATGTTCAATATATGTTCCGTTGTTTTTTATAGTAACCTATTCAGTATTTTATGTTTAGGCCTTATATTTGTTGCTTCGTTGATTATCTCTCATGTTTTCTATAATTTCTATTATTTTTCCACAGTTTCTGTTTATAGTAGTTATTTTAGGAATCACACGTTAAAAGGTAAGACCTTGTTAGTCCTTAGCTCGCACAAGTTTCTCAACTTCTGAGAGTTGTCGTTCGTATGGGGCGACACCTGATTGACGGAAAACCAGATTTTAAACATATTTTTCAAACAGATTTTTTTTGTTCCTTTCATCAGTTTGTTCAGTCTGTTCCTGTATTTCTTGTAATTTTCTTTCAGTTCTGGGGTAGATGTTCTGTTTAGATTCTTTTTAAATTTATTACGATATATAGTTACGTACCTCTATTTCTATTAGTACTTGAAGGGGTGGTATATAATGGTGAATGTAATGAATCATTGTTAGTTTGAAAATGTCCGTACAGAACGAAACTGCAGTAACGTTAGTTACAAATAAAAGTGGTAAAAAACATAGAAATTTTCATTTCTCTCTTCATTATTCAATTTGGCGTAATCGATAACTTTATATGTATTTTCAGATAATATTGGTTTATTGCCTTGATTTTAGTTGAACGCGATTATTGCAGCTATAGAGTAGTGATCTGTTAGTGTAGTATTTATCACTGTAGGTTTAATTTGCATTTTATTTTTTGATGTTTTGTCAATAGTAGTGAAGGGGTGGTCTGAAATGGATTCCGAAACTTCGGTTATTCTTGTAATCACATTAATGTAGGACAAATAATTATATTCTATTAAAGTATTAATATATGAGTTTACGTTATTGGAGTCGTTATCTCTCAAATTTATGTTTATGTCACCTACAAAAAATTCTTCCTGTAGTTTATCTAAGCTACTGAATCAGTTATGCATGTAATAATATTCGTTGAAGGAGGTCTATATGTCGCTGCAATTCCTAGGTGTATACAGTTGATGTTTAGTGTGATCCTGAGTAAATTTATTTGAGTGAAACTATGCATAACTACCTCTTCCATTTCTAAATTGTTTTTGGTGTAAACTACAAGCCCATCATTTTTGTTAAATGTTGACTCATTATAGTGTATACTGAAATGGGGAATATCGTAATCATTTATCGATTACATGTTCCATGTCTCGGAAAAAATGATTATATCGACATTTTTCAGGTCGGACTCTATATAGATTAACAGTTCTTCATAAATCTTCTCGATACTTCGTATATTGAAATTGATAATTCCCAGACTGCTTTCATTTTCATCCTGAAATCAGTGAGTGTTATTATCACATATTTGTGTTTCTATTTCTCCTTCTCCATCCAATTCTTTCAAAAATTCAAGCATTTGAGTGAATAAAAAATAGAACAAAAAGGAAATAGGAAAAAACAGAAATGTAACAATAGATGACAAATAAATCAATGAACAAATTAAAACATAAACTACTGGTGACTTAATTCAGTGTTGCTTGAGAGCACCCAGTTTAGTGCGATTTTACTTTTGAGTGTTATTATGATATTATTTATTTTAAAAATAATGTATTAACAGGTTTCACTTATAACATATGCTATAATTTATCAATATCAGTCTCATCATTTAAAATAGTTTTTTGATTATTTTTTATTACATAATCTTTCCTGAGCTGGTTCAGACGTTTCTTACCGATAATTTTTCGATTACCTTTTCCATAAGTTTGTCTTCGTGTGATGAGGTCTTATTTTATTACAACGTATGTCCCTTTCAACATTTCTTTCTTATTGAAAATCATATTTCTCATAGATGAATCTTTCATTTTTGGGAATATACCCCGCGGTTTGAGGTTGCCTTCAACTTTCTTCCCCACTCGACTGCATATCAGGATATCGTTTTCATTCAGTTGTATCAACAGTTTTTGATTCAAGAAGTTTATTACCTCTCCTCCTGTGTCTTCTCTGTCAATTTCTTTGAGGTTGAATACTCTGAGGTTTCTCAACTTTGCCTGTTGCAAAATGTTGTGAAAATTTTTGAGATTGATGAAGTTTTCCATTTTAACCCTTTCGAGCCTGTCGGTACACATGAGTACCGGCATGAATCATGCAAAGACTACTGGAAAATATTCATATTTCATATGTTGATTTTCTTCTTCTTGT
>NW_019293065.1:9419-60299 GCF_000500325.1 Leptinotarsa decemlineata | reverse complement strand
AAAAGTTATTAGTTACATCAAGCTAAAGGATAATTTCGAATTATTTTTATTTTTTATTTGTGTTGATATTGAGGCGTATTCCTTCAGTTCTTCAAACTATTATTTATCTTCCACTTTTTTGTTTTGCTTGCTATTTCAAACCCAATAATAGATATAAAGTATATATACATGCACAGATAGTATGCTTGTCTCACTTTCTTTTCTCACACAGAGACTGTGTGGGGAAATTACTCAATCTTGACGATCCTGATCTGGATAATGAGATAACTTATGGAATAATTATATAGTCACCCTCGAACAGAACGTTTTTCATTTTTAAAAATCTATTATTCTGTGATGGGAAAAAATTTTGACATTTTATCTCTGATGACAGGTAACGAAATGTAACTTGAAATTATATTTTTTTCTGCCTTGGACACAACTGCCGTTGATGTACCTGGTCGCAAATCTGGTGTGGGTGTTATTTCAGCACTGCCAAACATTCTAAACACTTTAATAGCTATTTCTGTCATGTTTCTTTAGTGTCATCAAGTCTCCCCCAAATTCAACTAAAAGTGTAGCAGACGATCTTCGAAATGAATGAACTGTATATGAATTGGCATATTCAAGATGAAGAAAATTAGCCACCTCTTCAGGTACCTTATAAAACTGATTGCTACCCACAACCTGATTGATACATTTTCCATTGCGATATGCATAAAACAGGCGGCGATCCTTTGCTGCTGCTGAACGAAGGGCTTTGTACATTCGGTGAAATTTAATATATTATTCAGTAACTACAAATCTCCTGTTTATATCATTCTTTGTTTGGTTGAGTTTCACAAATAATAACGTTCCCGAATCTTCAATATCATCTAATGTTGCCTGGCTGATTTCACAAATTCGACAAGCTCCTGCGATCCCAAATACAACAAAAACCTTGGCCAATAAATAAACTTCACCGGGAGCATTATTTAAAAAGTCACTAATATGTGTACTCGTAAATATCGCAGCTTTCTTGGGCGTGGAACCTTTCCCATTTTGTTTCAGAAATGTAATTAATTTGAAATACTTTTTGAACATACTTTTAATCATTGAATAATTCGCCACACTGTTGATGGCTTTTGTTGTTGTGCCAGTTCCGAAAAATAAGCCAATAACACCTTCCCCGAGAAAGAACTGCATGTCTTCTTTATCTTCCATTCCATGAATCTTGAATACTCGGTTTCATAAATTTTCCACGATTTAGCTGGAAATAATTTTTGTGACGCTACTTTCGCTGCTTTTACTAACTCCGGTGGAGTCAGAGAAAATATATATATATCTGCAAGATCTCTGCAAACCAGCATAGCTTTATAGCAAAAAAATTACTGTATGGAATCTCTGCAGTATTAAGCAGTTTTTTATAGTAGTTAAGGACAGAAAAGGCAATTTGACGTTATATACACCGATTCTGCCAAGCCTTCGGCAGAATTGTTTACTCCATCTTACTAGAGAAAATACCTCAAATGGGTTCGAATCTCTCACTTACTCAACTTCTACGCTCTCATTTGGATAAGAGAACCAATGTTGTTTTTCATAATGGTTTTCCGTCTGCACCATACTTATCACCATCAGGTGTACCACAAGGCTCCAAACTTGGAACCCCGTCCTTCCCAATATTTATAATTGATCTCACCTCCAAGCTTTCGTGTGGCAACTCAATTTCAGCAGACGACTTGAAGATCTTTTCAATCATAAGGTTAGAGAGGTGCTACACCTGATAGATAACTGATGTCAAATCAATAAATTGGCAATGAATGTTAAAGAGTTCAAAGTTTGCTCATTTACACGCAATGCCAATATTATTAAGTATTTTTATACTTTCGAGGATGAAATACTCCTTCGCGAAGAAACTGTTGAATATCTAGGGGTGACGTTCGATATCAGGTCGACATTTTTTGGCCACATCAATACTGTCGTGACATCCGCTAGAAAACCGCTTGGCTTTGTTCTGCGCAACTATAAATCATTAACTAATACTACAGCGTTAACCGTTAGTAGAACAAATTAACTTCAACGTACCTCAAACTAATACACGTAGCCAGATTACTTCCTTACACCTTTCACTAGACCCAACCTTGGAAAAGTGTCTCCTATAAATTTGATGTGTGAAAATTATAATACCCACTGAAGTCAATGCGATATTACTTTCAATCCACTGAAGACCATAATATCCAAAATTGAACAAACCATCATCTAGCTTACTGTCTTCATTTCATGTTATTTACAAATAATAATACAAATACTTCATTACCATACCTGCTATACTCCTTTTCCTTGCAGACCGGTAATAATTGAAGTGCCACATTTTGCTGCTCTTCGTGGAAAAGAACGAGAAATTGTCATTCTCCGATCGGACAATGGCGAGTCATGGAAAGAACATACGGTTGAATCATCTGAAGAAATTCTCAACGAAGTATTACATGACAGTTTCGAAGCAGAAGGTGAGTATTCTATATCTCTGGCTACTGAAAAGCATTACTATTATTTCCTATTGAATACCTATAGAATGAAGAAAATAAGTTTTGTCTTATTTCTACTAAGTTTATTATTTGTTA
This sequence comes from Leptinotarsa decemlineata, assembly GCF_000500325.1. Taxonomy (NCBI): domain Eukaryota; kingdom Metazoa; phylum Arthropoda; class Insecta; order Coleoptera; family Chrysomelidae; genus Leptinotarsa; species Leptinotarsa decemlineata. The sequence goes on along the minus strand of NW_019293065.1, from coordinate 57,720 downwards.
CGACTGGTTTTGGTTTATTAGACCATTTCCAAGTGGACACAATCTCATTTTTTTTATTCTATATTCAATATGAAGTACCAGAAAATAAATTGATCATCAATCAAACAAGCTATTATTTTTAATGTATCGGTTAACCTAAGTATTTTTTGCTTCTGAAACCGAAACAAACTTACCTAAATCACCCAAGTGGTATGCTGTATGCACATTCAAAAGAAATGATCACGTTGACACATATTTCTAAAAACTGTCGCTACTATCTATATCTGTATCTGTAAAGTAGAGACGGTGAGTATACGCCCACAGCACTTAGACCACATGTGACCCATTGAATATCCCCCCGAGGAGCTGTCCCAAGGTCATCGTCGATCCCGTCCTTCTCATAAAGGTGGACAGGTTACTAGGAGACATCTCCTTTATATTGGCAGGTGTAGGCCAAGACTCGCCGAACACACACTCTCTCATTGACGATAACTCCGGACACTCGCATAGGACATGTCTGACAGTTTCATCTTCCTGTTCACACATACTGCATAGAGGTATATCCACTGGCCCTATATTATAGAGGTGTTTCTTTAGTTGACAGTGGCCAGTCAGAAATCCTTCTGTTGAGCGTAGATTTTTCCTGGTCATCGCCAGATATTTCTTCGGCGCCAGCTTCCCAGGGTCGCCCAAGGTGGGCCCTAAAATTCTTAGTCCAGCCGCTTTCTTGGCTAAAGAGTCGGCAATGCGATTACCTTCACTCCTGTCGTTCCCTTCAACCCACCTCAGGATAATGTTATTGTATACCGAGTCTTTGGCTAAATCTTGGTGGCACTCTAGTACTAGCCCTAAGGTAACACGTTGTCTGTTCAAGCTTGATAGGGTTTGTCTGCTATCAGTGCAAATTGTTATGTTTTTGCCAGAAATTTCTTTCCTGGTTATTTCTTTTGGGTTGATTGAGATACCAGCGAGTTCTGTCTGAACCACTCTGCTATTTTTCCCATTCCTCACTCAATCCTTAGGCTTAGTGATTTGGAGTACACTCCACATCCTGAGCCTTTGGTGTTTGAGTGTTGCTAGTATATTCAACGATATTATTGAACCGATTCAAAAGGGCTAATATTCTCAAGAATGGAAATAGCGTTATAACGAGTAAACACGCATAGCAAGTGTTGTGGAAATTCAGTAATACAGAGATTTACTGGAATATCAGAAAAGTTAAGGGTGAAACTGGAACCCTTGACGTAGAACGCAATACTCTTTTCGACGCGCGTTTCACCAAGCGAGTTGGAGTCATTTTCACCAACTTCATTTAGATGCATTTTTGGTGATGGGGAAAACTGCTTGTTTTGGATAAGAAAACACCTAGTTAACGAAGAAATGCGATGTATAGGATTAACTTGCAATTGAGTTCTTGCTTAATAAGGAAATGGGAAGTATTGAATCTATTCTTTCAGTCGGAGAAAAGATTAAGGATGTGAAAATATTTTCCCATTCAGCAAAAACCATGCAAGAAAGTTGCCTCTTGAAAACTTCCTATTATATGCGAACTCTTTTCAAAACATTGGGATCTGATTGTGGTTGCCAATGTTTCATGGTACATGGTCGAACATGATAGTACAAGATTTGAAATCTCTGAAAGAATAAATGAAATTAAAAAGATCAACTGTAAAAATAACATTTATATCAAGCAAAAACAACGAAATTACAATGAACAACTGAACAGTCAACAGGAAATGAAAATTGAAATCAAAAGATTTTAACTTCACAACGTTTCGATTGTTAGTATCCACAATCGTCTTCGGGTGATGACTGGCCTTATTTTTCCGAAAGCTGACTATTTATAGGTCATTCAGGTGCTTTCACCTAACCCCTCTTCCCTCTCACCGCTTCATCGGTTTTAGTGGGAGCCAGTCAAGTTCAAGACAGTTTCGGAAGAACCTATTGTAATTCACACTGCTGTATATATAGTCTTCCATATTAATATCCATTACTATTCATAACATCGAGGTCTAAATGAAGGATTCATGATCTGAAATTCTTGAGGCAATAACTCAGCACTTAATGTATTCCAAGTGAATATTACTCAAAATATAATCAATACAAGACGAGGAATATTGAGAAATGCGAGTATATGAATTGACATTCATGTTCAGTTTGAAGTAGTTGAATAGATTACGAAGTGTTTGTGTTGTCGGTGAATTTATTTCCATATAATCTATATTGAGATATCCAGTAATAACTAATGAGACATGTTACTTCAAGACGTTTCGATTGTTAGTATCCACAATCGTCTTCGGGTGATGACTGACTTCATTTCTCCGAAAGCTGACTATTTATAGGTCATTCAGGTGCTTTCACCTAACCCCTATTCCTTCTCTCCGCTTCATCGGTTTCGGTGGGAGACAATCAAGTTCAAAACAGTTCCGGGAGAACCTATTATAATTCGCACTGCTGTATAGTCTTCCATATTTATATTCATTTCTTTTCATAACATCGAGGTCTAAATGAAGGATTCATGATCTGAAATTCTTGAGGCAATGCAATGCAATGTATTCCAAGTGAATATTACTCAAAATATAATCAATACAAGACGAGGAATATTAAGAAATGCGAGTATATGAATTGACATTCATGTTCAGTTTGAAAAAGTTGAATAGATTATGAAGTGTTTGTGTGGTCGGTGAATTTATTTCCATATAATCTATATTGAGATATCCAGTTATAACTAAATTTGAGTATATCAGTTAATCTGTCTAAATTAACTCTAAATTATCTAAAAATAACATGACATCTGCAGAGGGCACTCTATAGAGGCACATAATACACAATTCATTTTTTCTGAAATAGCAAATTAACCATTCCAATATTTTTTCAGAAAACAAATAATCATATTTGGTGTAGTTATCACCTTCAAATTCAGAAATGAAATCACTAATATCACAGTACCACCATAACCAGCTCTCCTATTTATGTATGTCTCATTCGTTTTAGACTTGAACCAACTGGAAGATGTTTCCTCTGGACGAATAACAAGAATCCTGACACAAGATTTTCCTCAATATTTCGCAGTCGTTTCAAGAGTGCGACAAGAAGTACACGCTATCGGTCCAGAAGGCGGAATGGTGTCCAGCACTGTAGTACCTCAAGTCCAGGCTGTCTTCCCAGAAGGCGCGTTGACCAAAAAAATCAAAGTTGGACTTCAGGTAAATTTGTTCAAACCACGAAAAGGAGTGTCTTTGGATAAACTACGGAAAATTACTGTAAATCATATACCAAAAAGGAAACGCTGGTCGTTGATTTGGTAAAATGTTCAAGTACCTTTATACAAACAACAGGCCAAAGTTGTAAATACGAATTTGTTAGTTTTTGAAAAACAAATTTTAAAAATATTTGAGAAATTTTATATTCGTATCAACTGATATAGTACAATGGTATTTTTCGATCTAGTCATACTTATTCTAGTCACTCTCACGTGGGTTGTTGACCTCATTGTAAAAAAATAACGGTGGCCTATTTATAATAATGAACGCATTCATAATCATTATTTCTGCAATATATTCATCAGGGAAAAATGTTATTATCTCTTTCAGTTTTATTTTTCCAAGAATAGCCAGGAAAACCTGCGCAAATCGTTAAATACTAAACTTTGCGTATTCATTTTTCGTTTGTATGATCCGTTTTTCATTTTTACCTTATATGATCGCTGAAAGATAACATATTCTCAGAGAACGAGCTATCACTTGAAGTAAAATTTCATCTGAAGAAGGTATTAGAGCTTACAGACAAAAAAATAACCTGGACAATGTTTTCTACATATTTTAGGTATCACTGAATCTGAAATCCATTGAAAGACATACATTACGTTTCTGACATTACCTCTGAATACTCTATATAACTCCTAGTTTCATAACTATCTCAGCTTCGCCTTCGAAATCTAGCTTTGCTATGATAATGTATTGTAGCAGATATATTTAGTAAACCTGTAGTGTAAATACTTACGACTACAGCAACAAAAGTTTGCAGACCTCATTGTAGGTAAAAAATGACATGTCAGGTAGCCAACTTCACAAAAAGTATTTGAAAACCAGTGTTGCTAGCGTTGAGATTCATGAAACACAAGAGGAATGGCTCTGAGAAACTACGATACCCCTCCGAGGATCATATCTCTCAAAAAAGAAACGCGTTACCCTGGTGACACGTGGCTACTTTGAACAAAATATAAATTTTGTTATATCAACTCATATGTCGCTAAACCTTTAGGTTTAGCGACATCTAGTTGTCACCACTTGATTCGTCACACATTTAGGACTGGTATAAGTCAAGTGACTTGGGTGTGAGCAAATGACTACCTTTTCTCAGACCGAGTTTGATACCTATAGCTTCATTTTCGTTCAGTTCCGACGTTACTGATTGTAGGAAAGAAGAGGATCGTTTCATAAGTATGCCAACTCCTCACAGATGCCCAAACTAGTTTCCTTTGATTTCATCTGTATTATGGAACTCCAAACCATTCTTCCAGGTGACTTTGCTGCATCAACGTTAACAAAAACAATATCTGCCTGAAACTTTTGCTAATATCTACAGTTCCATATGTATTTATTTTCTGAAGATACAATATAAGGTCACAGAGTTACTTGAATTTGAGTTGTCTGGATATGAATGGTCAAGGTTTTTAGTGATTAACCTTGGTGGAATCAAAAGGTTAGAGATATGTGGTTGATCGGTTATGGGTTTAATTCGTTAAATTTAACGAATAAATTCGGCTTTTCGATTATTATGTTCAATAGTTCATGTCAAAAATCATAATGATTTTGAATGGATTCGGTTTCAGTGATCAAAAATTATTAAATTATAGCCTAGTGGTTATTTTTCTGCAGCTGTCATCAAATACATTTATGTTCATAAACCTACACCATGATAAAATGAATACATTATAGTTAGCCAGCATATTACGTTGCAATTTATAAAAAAATTATAATATTAGTCTTGGTTTTCAACATCCGTAGGGTAGATATTTTGAAATCACTGATGAAAACACTCTCAATAAAATAGAGAAAAATGTCACCTTTATTACTTTCGAAGAAATATATCTAAATAGAGAACCAACGTCTAACCATTCTATAGGTGAAGTTTTGTGAATGTAAGAATTAATTTCCGTCAGAATATTTAGATATGTCAAGAATCAAAGACTTATTTCAAAAATAATAATGGTGACGATTCTCCCAAGCAAAGTCAGAAAGGCCTGAATACAAAAAGGTCCAGTTATTTTCTGATTGAATGTTCATTATGAACCATAACTTGTTATATATACAGTGTGTTCATGAAGAGTTTTAATTTATCTGTTAGTAAAACTACTTTACCAAACAGATAAACATTGAAAAGAAGTATTAATGATCACTAAAGTTACTATTCACTTTGTAGAATATTTTATATTGCATGATGAAAGTGTTATTTGTTTTTAGTGTGATTGAGAGGAGTTTAGACAATAAATATATAAGTATTCCAAAAATGCTTCTGCAAGCTCATACAAAACGTGTTCGATTGTCGTCTAAATTGGCGTTTTATTCAAATTTACTAGTTTTATGTGTATGCATTTATTTCAAATTTCAGCAACTTTAAGAAAACAGATAAGGATTCGATTGATGATTTGAGTTGAGCAGTTTTAGTTTTTGAAAATTGCAATGATATCATTTTTCTTTCTCAGACAACTTTTTGTAAAATATTGTTTAAGATCTGTCTGGTCTTTCCGGATCACTTCATTCAAACTCTGAAAATGTCATTATCTAGTCATTTTTATACTTTTCAATAGAATAGATTCTATGAAAGAATAACTTGCTTAAAAGCAAAATATTGACAAAGTTTGAAATGTTTATTTGAGACTAGCGTGATGACAGCAGTGATGAAAGTATTCGTTATATGACAACGAATAATGGAAGTGATATTCTTTTGAGTTCACACCAGTGAATCCTGAGAAGAGACACTGACAACCTCTTCTCTGACAAATTGTAGTAACAGTCCAGTCATTTGAAGTTTTATCTGTGGAAAAATTCCTACTGAGCTGAATTTTGGTAAACACCTTCATTATGGCATTTTAATGAAGATGTGAAAAATCGACATTGATGTCGTGCCTGCTAAAAAATTTATAAGGGTCAAAAGGTCACGAAAATCAGTTTTTCGCGAATATCTCGCGACCTATGACACGGAGGTCAATACAGGACATTATATAAATTATTCCAAAATAATTTCTACCAAAAATGTCTTTTGTATTTTTAGTTAACCGTTTTCGGACTAGAGCGCTGAGAAGGCGACTACATTATGATGATGCACTCGTTTCCGCACCACCTTTGAGGTAGAATGCAAGGCGCGTTTTTTTTACATGGTTTCCCCCGTAGGCATAATCCATGAAGTGTAATGAAAGGTTTTTTCATTTATACTTTTTTATTTGTACATTGGAAAATAGAAAAAAAAAATTGTATATAATTTTCTTTTATATTCTTTCGTCGTCGATATCCTCAATTTCAACTTCATCAAAAGTTGCTGACAAAACATCGAGTGGACTTATTGCTGTATTCAAATCAACATCTTCATCATTTTCTTCACTAGTGGACTCTGCGTTTAAGAATGACTGACTACGACAATGTCCACAATCTTTAAAACATCTCAATCCAATTTTTTTACATCCACATTTGCCGCCACTACCTTTTGTACAATTACAAAACATTGTGTTTAGTAGATCATAGGGTGCTAGTGGCACCATATGATCTACTATTGGTTGTAATATATTATTTTTCAACTCCCAACCCCACAGTTCTGGATCAATTTCTTTTCCTAGTCAGGTTTGTATTTGATAAAAGACTTGATAAATATGCTGTTGAGCTGCTGAAGAAGTGGGTGGCGATAATTGAAATTTCACAGCTGTACATTGCTAGTAAAAAATGTTTTCCAGCATTGACAAGGGCATCTCGAGCGCAAGTTTCTTGTTGGAATATTTCTGCAGAATTGTGTAAATCGGGTCTTCTTCCAAAGATCTTCATGACTTTAATTTTTCCTTCCTCAAAAAGTGTTGAAGTTGTGTCACACCCGATCATAGCATGTAGAAACAGATTTTTTTCTTGCAGTGTGGATACATGTTGAGGCTCTCAGTCGATTATATTTTTGTTTAAACATTGTTTTTCCCTGGTTCCTTACAAAAATGGAAGTAGGTTGATCAAGTATTTGTGTGCGTGCTATGAGAAATACCAATATATGTCTCCGCCAACTACGTCAGCATCATCACGTGATTGTCTTGTGGAAATACCAACTTTTTCGAAATTTTTAGTGGGCATTTCGAATAATTCTCTTTTGTTGAATCGATTAGATAAATATTTTTCTTCACTGATAGGAACTTCCATCGATTCATTGAAGTGAACTTCACACGATGTAGAAAAGGCTGTGGTTCGACTTAGTTGTTCCATCGCTCTGATATTTTTACTGGTATCGGAGTAACCATCAAAAATGACCAACAGTATTTTGATGAAAATTGTTTGATAAATAAAATATTTGTTAATGATATTATAGGATGTATCATCATTTTTGCCATACAACACGATGCATAAGAAATCCACCATCAATTATGTATGTTGCATTATCACAAACTGAGAAAGAAAGAAAATTTGAATACATTGATGAAAAGCAATAGAGTTTACGCCCTATATGTATACGGTATACAATACCCTCTGTGAGTGCATTCTACTCGTTCGAGTCCGAAAACGGTTGATTTTACAGAAAAATGCAAGTAATTTTTTGTAGATAATCGTATGGGGAATAATATTTATGAAGAGTTTTATTGATCTCCGAGTCATAAATCGCCAGATATTCGCGAAAAACTGATTTTCGTGACCTTTTGACCCTTATAACTTTTTTAGCCGGCACGATATCGATATCGATTTTTCACATCTTCATTAAAACGCCATAATGAAGGTGTATACCAAAATTTAGCTCAGTAGGACTTTTTCCGCAGATTGAGTTTAAAAAAACCTAAAATGACTGGATCCATCTGGACAAACCATCTTATCCTAAATTGGTCTAAATGGCTTCTATCTGTGGGAGATTGCCAAGTTGTAATAAATGTAATACTTCTCAGGAATGTTGGGTGGCATATCTAAAGTTTTGATATTTTGTTTCGGTTGTTTCTATCAGAAATCCAAATCATCAGTTGAATCAAGGTTTTTCTGATTTTAAACGTAAAATCTATTTTCATCAACGAAAACTTCTACCACAACATACTAGCTCATAATACAACAAAAAAAATACACCAACCTACTACGACCATCAGTGGTCTGCAAAAAGCATTTCAATCGCGATTTACTGAATACAAAATAACGATGTACTCGTGCTTATGTTACCTTACCTCTATAAAATATTTATTTAGGGAAAATTTAAGGTTTGTCTTCAGAAGGTGCGCTCTGAATCCATTATGGGAAAAAATAGAATAATTTATACAGGACTGGCGTCTGGATTGCGAAATCATTTTCTTCTTCAAGTTCTTCAGTTTCTCTAAGTGTTGCGGGAGCCATGAGAACAACCCCAACTGCAGCACTTGAGGTTCTACTCGGACTTCCACCATGGCACATCTCCATATAAAGAGAAGCTCGACTGGTGACACACAGGATAATGCAAAGGTAAATTCCCAATCAGCCAGTCACACGGTGCAGAATACTTGAAACTGGACAATGAACTGAAGGCAGATCCAATACTAGGAATGCCCGTGGATAACACAGTTCCGCAGTACAACTTTCAAAAAATTTCAAAATCATCATACCAAGCAGAGAGGACTGGCAAAATGGCCCACCGGTAAAAGCGGAAGAAACTTGATATACAGATGGCTCAAAGACCCAAGAAGGAGTGGGAGCCGGTATATACGGAGACAAAGCAAAGACGAGAATCGCACTCAGCCTCGAACATAATGCAACAGTGTTCCAGGCAAAAGTAGCAGCCATCGAATTCTGTATACGGGAAATAAAAAGGCAGAAGTTCACAAATGAAACCATTCTCATATTCTCTGACAGCTAAGCGACAATTAAGGTGCTCAGCTCATTTCAAGTCTTCTCAAGACTGATGGGAAGCTGTCCGAGCGTACTTAAGGAGCTATGTACCCAAAATAGGGTCACTCTAGCTTGGGTACCCGGACATGAGGGTGACAAGGGCAATGAGGAGGCCGATGTTCTAGCCCGTGAAGGCACACCCATGGCCCAGAACCCTTCTGCTGGATAGCGAAAGCATTTATAAAGACATCCATAAATTTATGGATGCAAGATGCATCGATAGATTGGTGGAATAAGCTCCCAGTAATGAGGCAAGCGAAAGAGTTCATGAAGAAACCATCGCCCAGATTCACGAAAGACCTGCTAAACCACAACTGTAAGGTTGTGAAGGTAGTGGTGGGTAGCTACTAACGGGACATAGCTGACTCAGGAAACTTATGAGCAACAGACAGAAGAAACCCAGTACAGGTTCTGTCAAGAAGAGGAAGAAACTGCATTGCATGTGCACTGTGAATGCGAAGTGATAGCAAGGCTGAGACACGCAAGATGCGGAGAAGAGAAACCAGAGGCTGCCAGCTATATGAAGGGGTCAGTGTCAAGGCTCATGAGTCTCATCAAAGAGATCAAGCTAGGCAATGAGCTCTAACAACGAAGGAACATCACAATAAATCTGAAAAGGTCGCAGTGAATTGGGCCATGGCCAGCTCCCTGACAATCTGATCTAATCTACTGAATACAAAATGACGATGTTCTCGTGCTTATGCTACCTTACCTCTATAAAATATGTCGGTAGGGGAAAAATCAAGGTTTGTCTTCAGAAGGTGCGCTCTATATTCATTATGGAAAAAAAATAAAATAATTTATACCGAACTGGCTTCTGAACTGTGAACTTATTTTCTTCTTCAAGTTCTTTAGTTTCTCTGGAATATGTACGAAATATCGGTTGAGTCGGAATGATTTGTGAAAATCAACTTTGATTCTCCATTGGAGTTTGTGCAATCTTACAATATTTCAAACGTAGAAAGAGAATAATACAATAAAAGAACATGGGCTTCCACGACCGTCGCCACGATTATAGAAAACAAAATCTGGCTGAAAAAAACATGTAGTAACAAATGTTTCATCTACCATTGCAGCAGACATCATCAGCGGTATACAGGGTGTTTCCTAACTACGGTTCGAAACGGTATCTTTAAAGTATTATAAATGTCCTTATCCCTATTCGGTTGAATTTTGCTACATTTATTTGAAGTTGAAGGGCGCTTATTCAGCCTGAAGTAGATTGAAATTTTCGGGTCCAGTGGCGTCTGAGTGGGCATCACAGCCAACAATATTAAGAAAAAAAATGCCATTGAAAATCCCGAAGCAGCAAAGCTTGGACCCGTTGTGAGTGATATGGGTATAGGATGTTTCTTTTTAGAACTGTCCATACGGTTTTTGAGCTGACTTCCAGCTGCGGTGTAATTTTTCTGGTACTATTTGAAGAATCTTCTCCTATCGCATCATGTATAGCTTCGTCTAGTTCAGGTGTTACTACAGTTTCTGATCTTCAACCACCTGCATTGTTATTGAAACTCTCAGTTTCACATACCCTTGCACATACCCTGTTGAGATATCTGGTAAATTTTCCATGCTTTTTCCGCATTTCGATTTGATAATCCAACAGATACAACACAATTAGATCAGTGATACATTCCTCAGTCAAAACCCTTGGGCGTACTGGTTTGAAAAATATTGGTAACACCCTGTTTCATGAACAGCGTAATCCAATGTTTATTGAGATGGTTACTGAAATATTTGAAAAAGGATGAGTACATGAAAGATATAGATTTCTGCCAATATTTCCAGTACGGAGGGTGCTTTGATCAAATCTTTCGCAGAAGTTATCAAGGTATTTTGGTCAGAAGATTCATCTGATAGAGCAGTAAACACAGTATCCTTAAAAAGTCAGATTCCGAGTTTTCCCCCTCGATTCATGGGTCATGCGCATCAAGATGCCCCGGAGTTCCTTCTTTCAGAAGGTTTACATGATGACGTTAATAGAATGATTGAGAAACCTAAACCGACATTAATGGAGATTAACGAAAAAATTGAGCGACAGCAGAAAGGCACAAGAGCCATGGATGATTTATTTTAGTACACATAACTCTAAGATTCCTTAGTTTGTTGGAAGATTTCGTTGGTCAATTAAAATCCACGATGAAGTGCACACATTGTGGACAGTCATCTGTAACCTTCGATCCCTTCTGGGATTTATCACTCCCCATACCACAAAGAACTGGCCAATTGAGTTTATCACAATGCTTGTATTTCTTCAGAAGAGTGGAAACTTTGGATGGACATGAAAAACTGCTGGACAGCAGAAAATGTGACTCCTAGTCGTTGTAATCTATATGCACTTTCGAATTACAATGAGTCCATCTACAGCGGACATTATACAGCACATGCAGACATTCCAATATTGGTACGTGACATGAATACAATGATTCACACGTGTTACCAATTTTACCAAAATCGCTTGTGAGTGGAGATGCATACATCCTCTTTTATGAAAAGAAGGAAACGAGTTCGCACCTTCGAGCGTTTTGAAAAGTTATTTTCAAACTGTTGATTTTAATGTTACAATGAATTATATGAAAATAAAATTGATTTTTTTAAAAGAAGAAAAAATCCATAATAGAAGTGCATGTCAGCCATTTCAGTGTTAGTAAAATTATTCTTGATGGAACCACTGCTAATTGACAATCCTGATTTTTGCTGATATGACAACACTATCACTGTCAGCTGGTCCCCAAAGCAGGTGTTCATGATATGCAAATTGGCTTCAAATTTTTTCCTCGAAAACGAAGCAAAATATGGAGAAAACACAAACCACGAAATAGTTGTATTTTCAGTTGAATAATCAAAAAAAAACTACAGCAACAAGTCAGTGACGTCCTTTTTCTCCAATATTGTTGGCTGCGGTTCCCACTGAGACTCCACTGGACCTAATAATTCCAATCTAGTTAGGGTTAAATAGGTGCATTATCATTTCAGGTAACTGAACAAACATTCGTTCGGAGATAAAAAAAAATTATGAAAGTACTAGAAAGTCAGGAATGGGGCAAGTCCGATTCTGAAGAATAAACTTTGGGGAAGAATTAAAAAACCTACCAAAAGAGTTATCACAAGACCCACGATACATTATTGTTTTTCCTATTGGAAGTATCGAAAATTATATGTATTTACGTTAACTCCGTTCGACCTCATCTTGCTCCATTCAACAATTAGGAGTCAACGGTTTTCACCTCCACTCTGTATGTACATAAAAATCCAAAATTTTCCTATACTTTATGGTAAACTTCATTTATCATCTTATGAAATTGAAGGCTCGGCAATATTCTCCCCTATTACTAATTTCACAGAAATAAGCTTTATTTGCTCCCACAATAAAAAAGGGCGATGTCCAAACCATTCAATAATTTTTTTTTCAAAATGTGTCCACTTTCATTTCCACTCCAAAAAATCACTTCATTCCGAATTATATTTCGTGAATAGAATTGTCGTGTTCGTGTTCAACAAAAACTTATAACCAGACGCAATTTGAAAACATCAGTCAAAAAATTAATTTGTTAAATTCCATTCTGAATGTGGCACAGCTTCATTGGGAATGTATAATTATAATAATAATAGACAGACAGTACTAGTACCATGAGAACATGATACATGTTACAACCTGTGAAGTCGTCTGGAATTTGGATCCCCTTCTCTGCATGGTCCGTGACCATGAGAGAGCAGGAATTGGAGCATTTCTCTTTAGGGCAGCTGCCTGAGCAGCGGTTTGGTTTTCGACACTGAACCAGGTGACCACAACTCTGTCACCGAGTTAGAATCCGTTCAGCAACAAGCTCATATAAAAGCCGCAGAGATAACCTCACTTCTGTAAAAACACAAGGATAAGCCAATACATGGGGTCTTCTTCAATAACACTGGAAACCTTAGCTTATCACAGTGCCTGACGTTCGGTTTTCTCAGGTCGAGTGGGCTGAAGTCGGAAACTGAGGGGTACATCATGGATTGCCAGGATAGTGTCTTTAACAGCTTAGTCTATCACAGTCGCGTGATGGATATACAGGTTCCTGACACAAGGTGCAGGGCCTGCCGCGAGGCGTCCGAGACCCTAATGCACTTGCTATTAGCATGTCCAGCATATGCGGTCTCGGCCTATATCCACCGACATAACACGACCCTGAGAGTGATATATCACCATCTACGGCACTCTTACAGTATAGACAAGACACCGGTGTTGCCCTACGCTCCAGAGGATATTAAATCCGTTGTGAGGAACGAGAAGTGCCGAATTTATTGGAACTGTTCGTCCCCCACCCTCAGGCTCATACAAGCTAATTAGCCTTGGCTCACTGTGCTTGCTCAGGGCACATGACCTAATGATAACTCACCCCACGGTGTGGGGAGTGGTCATTGGTTGATAATGCTGGAGCGCCCTCGCGAATATATCGGGCTTCGGGAGATAGGGCCTGACCAACGCATACTTCGGAATAAAAATAATAATAATAATAATAGTTCTTTAGATTATGTCTAGCATAATATAGAACAAGTCAATATAGTACAGTATCAGTTTGAAAAAAATATTTATAAGATAAAATTAATATTGAAAACATTTTACACAAATTGTAGTCAATATAATTAATACAGGTATTGATGTAACTAAGTGCATGAAAGCATGTAGAAGGACTCAATATAATAGTACTGGTGGTTAATCATCTGTATTTGGTTCTTAGTACTATTTCTCATATAATGCAGAACAAGTCAGGTGTCAGGAACAGTTTGTCCTCACGAATTTTCGATTGATATCGTCATGGTGCTTAATAATAGGTCCGTTTCGCTTTTTTATCTGCACTGTGAAGAAATAAATGCTAGACAAACTCCTTTGGAACCCATTCCTGGATTGTCCATGGTTGAAAACAATAATTCCCAATGCACAGTAATGAGACATCACAGAGAAGGTTTAAGGTAACATTGGCAGGAGGTATCTCCCTAGTTTCATAAGTTCAGAATGAGTCTAGAAGGTAGCTTAAGACAAGAAATTTTTGTTGATTATTTCTACGTAAGGCAACTAGATTAGCTTCAGTCAGTGTTCTTAACGACAATCGTGTAGAAATGCATGTAGATTGTTCACATTATCATCTTATAGATACACTCATGAAATTTAGTATTATCACTGCCATACTTTCAGTTTCTAATTCTTCATCGAGAAATTACGAATTTTGAAAGCTACTGTATGGCAATTTATTTAAATTCATTTCATGTATCGACTAACAATATGTTCATCACTAGTTTTTTTGCACTGATTCTCAATGTATACAGTATGAGTGCCCAATAAAATTTCAGTTGACTAATACACTAACGTTTCATTCAAAAAGTTCACAAAGATTTAGCTGCGTGGTATAGTTGGCCATGAATATTCTCAACAGGAGTTTTGCTTGAAACTGATCTCTAGTCAAGTCTTCATTGAAATCAAATTCCCTCATTTCAAGCAACTCCTCAGTCCAACGGAATATACGTGTCCAAGTATACTACAGCAGCTCATCATCCGACAGAAAACAAAGCACGGTTCACTCAGTGTATAAATACTGTAGTACTTTGAGAAACTTTGAATTTTATTGGGCTCTCGGCTCAAGATTGCTTCACTTTCATCTTTCATTTCATTTTTTTTTACTCTTCAGCTGCTATGTTTTTGTGTTTGCTTGAACCTTGCTTTGTGTCATGCCTTCCTGTCCTTTTTTCCTTTGATAAGTGGTAAGTATGATATTTAAAAAAATGTTGTGTGTTTATCTTCATATGTGAAATCGATTATCATTCATTAACAACTTTTCGAAATTCGAAACTGCGATGAAAATTTATTGTTAGGTAGGACTGTGCATTTCTGTAATGCCCCCGCCTTTTATTTTTTGAACCAGTCAACTCAAAAAATTGAAATTTGGAATAATGAAATTAATGCAGGAATACTTCATTTTGAAGTGAAAGATGAAACTTTCAAGATGGCGACTGGACGCCATCTGGGAAAAAAAATTGAATTTGAAGGGTGGTCTTGTGACACATCATTTTGAAGTTTCTGATAAATGCTCCACAACCGTTGAATATAATGTCAATATCTTCAAATACTACAAAATGGCGGAACTTTCAATAATTGCCTGAATGAATTGACATTCAACTACATAATATGAGGTGATGAGCTTGAGGTCAGTTC
The DNA here is from genome assembly GCF_000500325.1 of Leptinotarsa decemlineata. Taxonomy (NCBI): domain Eukaryota; kingdom Metazoa; phylum Arthropoda; class Insecta; order Coleoptera; family Chrysomelidae; genus Leptinotarsa; species Leptinotarsa decemlineata. Next base: position 42,465 of record NW_019293065.1, on the reverse strand, counting down.
AGGAGATGTTCGAAATGGTTGCCTTGAACTTCTTGACATATAAACAGCTTATTCGATATTTCACGACGAACATTTTCAAACATAATAACGTCAATATTTCTACAAATATTTATTATTCTCTGCCTTATATCCAATATCAAAGCAGGTTCAGTTTCGTACACCTTTTGCTTCAATAGCCTCCTAAAAAGAAGTCCAAACGTGTCAAAGCTGGCGAGCGGGCTGGCCATTCTGCTGGACCTAGACGGCCAATCCAACGACAGGGAAAAGTAGTATCCAAATAGTTTCCTACTTATCTGTAGTAATGTGGTGGTGCTTCATCTTGTTGGAATACAATATCCATATCGAATTCATTAGGATTCGCTTCGACGATTTCATTGATGAGAGGGTCAACAATACGATATACTTGTTTTATTATAGTTTTGTCTTTATCTTTTGCTCTTCAGAAATATCCTGCATCATCTCAAACCTAGATGGCATACATCAAATTCGAAAAAAAGCTTTCAGCATACAATTATCAGATTTACCCGACTATAACATAAGGATGCATTATTAAATTAATTAAGGACTAGTAAATACGGCAACATGAAATTGAAATTGATTTAATTTACTTGGCGAAGGAATCTATGATATAATTAAGAATAACATTGTACGTATATTTAGTTTGTTCTTCCTCTTGAAGATGATCACTTGGTGATCGAAACACATGTCTAGGTGGTAAAACAACTGTTTGGTGTTGGGATAAAACTCCAGTAATATTCATCATTTTCTTCGTTCATTATTTTTAGTTTTCAACTTTTTCGACAGATGTCAACAGAATTTTGAAATTGCAACAAATTTGAAGATCTTCCATAGGTCAATATCTTCCGGGAAAATGAGAATAGATTTTGTAATGACTGTTTCGATTGCTGATTCAGATTGTTTTGCATTTTGATTGCCAAATTATTCAGTAGGCTGTAAACATGTTATTTTCTATTCACAATAATAAAACTAGTCACAGCAAACAAGAATTATGCGACTCTACTAGACTGTAGAAAAAACAAGTATTCATAACAACTGCACTAGGCATACAAGGTACCTAATGGCAAGTCAATAACAAAGCATCCTTCGAATTTTTGCAATAATGTAAATTATTTTGTTGAACAATCAACAAGGAAGCAAGCAAAGGATCATTGAGATTGATAAAGACAGCGAACAAACCAACTCCACCCTTCCGAATATATAGGGTACGCTAAAAGTTTGAGAACAGTGAAATATTTGAATGTATAAATTAGAATACAAATTTCAAATGGCATTTTGAAAAAAAATACCAATTTCAGTTAGGCAATATATATGAAAATTATAATTAGGGGTATATTCTATAGTTTCCTGATAGATATTTTTCATTTATTGAAGTTGGTAGAAACATATTTCACAAGTAAAAAGGCCTAAAGATCACCAAAAGGTAAGTATCAATAGATAGATATAAGACCCAGCAAAATGAAAATTACAATTTCAATTCAGTAGATAGTCGAAGCTAATATAGTTGAGTATATGTTTGGCCGTGTATGATTTTCTCTAATGAATGTTAGAGACGAAGGTGCATAGTAAGTACATATTTTTTTACACGCTTTATATTAGCTTCACCTGTATGTATAGTATGTATGTTTGCTGGTATGTATGTTTGTAACTCTCGAGTTCGAGATCTGTATTGACAGAATTATCGGCATTATGACTTGATCTATTCGCGGGCAGATGGTGCTGTACGTAACCTCATTGATATTTCTTGATTTATTCGCAGGCAGATGGCGCTGTACGTAACTATCAATTATTGCTTGATCTGTTCGCGGGCAGATGGTGCTGTACGTAACTATCAATTATTGCTTGAGCTATTCGCGGGCAGATGCCGCTATACGTAACCTCCTTGATAGGTTGTTCAAAAGAAAATCAAAATAAAAANCGGAACTTCAAATAGCTATAATTCTTCCTGGGTGGCTCGTGGATTAATTGCCAAACCTACCCAGAATACGAGATCAACCTGTTTAACCTGTACATCAATCGACAAAGAGAGAAATCACCAAGACTCTAGTAGACCGTGCTCTAGAACTCTGTAATACGAAGAAAGGTCTCGAGAAGGAACTGGGCATCATCAAAAATGACCTTCAACGGAATGATTACTCCAAAGTAATTGTGGAACAGACTTCGGCTAGAAGACAGCAAGAACCTCACAAGGAAGGTAAGCCGTCACAACCAGTACTTGTACTTCCCTACATCAGAGGATTATTGAAAAGGATAGGAAGGATTCGGTCTGAGTATAACGAGAGCCTTCTTCAGATCTGAGAATGAGCATTGCATTCAGCGGATACACTGCGAGTGCGGAGAATCCAACATCGGTGAAACTAAGAGGCCATCGAAAGTTCGCATTGCCGAGCATAAGAAACATACAGCGAGGTGAAAACCAGCAAATCAGGAATAGCAGAGCATGTTTGAACTCATCAACATAACATCAAGAGTTCTCAAGCTGAAATCATCTACAAGGAGGAATACTGGTTTAGGAGAAAATTCGAAGAAGTCGCATATATATTGTCCAACAGAGCATTTGGTCAAGCTAGCGTAGAATTGCGTAACATTTCGAAACCTATAATCAAGCGAAAAACGACCAACTCCCACGAAACAGTAAGTTCCCCCCAAAACCAATGAAGCGGAGAGAGGGAAGAGGGGATAGGTGAAAGCATTCGAAAGACCTATAAATAATCAGCTCTCGGAGGAATAAGTTCAACGTACTATCGCGAGCAGACTAGGCCTGACGTACTAAACATAGCGCTTCTCAGAAACTTCTCTCTGACTAGCGAAATTAACGTTCTGTCGGAATTTGATTCTGATCATAATCCAGTTATCCTGGTACTGGGCGATGATCTCCTTTCCCCTGATTATCGTATGAGATCTTCGACGGATTGGGATATCTTCACAACCCAGCTCGGAGAGATGCGCGCCCCTCCTGAGGCACTTCGCTCCCCCGACGAACTCGACGCGGCAGCTGAGTGTTTCGAGTTTTCCGGCTGAAGAGCTACAATAAGTTTCCCCTCATATCGAAGCTTTGATACGGAAGAGAAACCACCTGAGAAGAGCATATCAACGAACCCTTTTCCTAGGAGACAAAATTGCGGCAAGTAGGATGGCCAATTAAGTCAAACAGGTCATCATTGATCACCGTAACGGAAGGTAGGAGGAGCTTTTGCAATCCCTTGAGCCTGGGGAGGACGAGCTTTGGCGATTCACCCGCAGACTCACAATGAAGAAGACTGCTCCCTCACCCAATTACGGAGACCGCGGAGTGTGTTACTCTGGGGTCTCCGTAATTGGGTAAACTGACATTCTATCAGTGTTACTGATATAATGTCAGTTTCAACTTAACGTTGACGACAATGACGATATCGACCCCGATATTTTGCTGAAAGATCGGGTTCACCGTATCATCAAGGAAGATGACAATGATAACATCCGCCCGGCTTCTGTGGAAGAGCTGAAGGATTATATCAGGGCCGCAAAGGAAGCTCCGCAGGTCGATTAAATAACCAACAAGTTGTTGAAAAGGCTTCTGGAAAACTGCGTTGAAATTATATTACAAATGATCAACAGATCTGTGGCCCTCAGATCCTTCTCCAGAAGGTGTAAGCATGCGATCGTTGTCATGATCTCAAAACAAAGACAAAACCTACTGTTTCCGCAGAATTATCGCCCGATCAATTTGCTCTTGTCGGTGGCTAAGCTGGCTGAAAGAGTCATCCTGCAAAGACTCAACCGAAGAAGTTAAGAAATAAAAAGTTCTGCCTGACGAACAGTTCGGCTTCAGGAGAGAACACTCCACTGAGCTACAGGTACTGAGACTGGTCAAAAACACCATCGCAGAGCTTAACTAAAATTGCAATGGTCACGTAGTTTTTTTAAGACATTTCGAAGGCCTCCGACCGTGTATGGCATGAAGGTCTTCTGCACAAGCTAGTCGCGTTCGACTTGCCTCGGGGCCCGATCCGGTGGATTGGGTCTTTCCTGAAAAACAGAATATTTCAGGTTAGAGTACAGGGCTCTCTGTATAATAAAAGAGAGATCCTCGCTGAAGTGCTCCAGAGTATATGTTTATGTGGCTGTTTCCAGACTTTTTCTGCTAATGGCGCGGTGGTACATTCTGCTGAATCAACTGCAGGTAGATTTTATGACTATTGGGAATTAATTTTTTTCGATCGAGATACTCGGACGGTTCACTCCGTCAGGAATGACCACCTTCTCGGTACTAACGAGAAGCTAGTACTCCAAAACCGGTCTATCGTTCTGCTTTTCATATATTAAAAGTTTCTTGCGACGAATATTTCAAATTGTTCCACTTCAGCTTTCTGCGCGGCATCAGCTGGGTTTGTTGTTGTTTTTCCGTCGGGTATCTGCCACACGTACCTACTAAGTCAAAGGTTTACATGAGAGGCAAGAGTAAGCTATTTTCATCTCTATTCAAAATTTTCACCCAGAAAATTATTGTGTTGAAGAAACCTGTTTTTCCGTCAACCAGCTGTCGCTCCTTTATGAACGACCACGCTCAAAAGTCGAAACTTGTGGTGCAAGCTAAGGACTAACGAGGTCTTACTTTTTAACTTGTGTCTCCCAACTTGGTTTGGACGATAGAAAGTGAAAATCGATCGTCCGACCTTGCGGTTCGAACCCCCGGTTCACACAGCACTGGATTGAGTGAGTGAAGCAAATCACCCACTTCAATTCATCAGGCTACCGTAACACTTGCTATTACAACACTTTCCTCTCGAATAGTTTTTATGTTTTGTAGAAATACTCATTTTGTTTTTTAATCTCAGAGTAGAAAGCTGATCAGTTTGTGCTGTAAAAAGATATTGGTGAATAATACATTTCAGTTGTACTGAGAAAGGTGGTGAGCACCACCGAGAGTTTACCAAACAACAAGTTTTCGTTAAATAGCCCCCAAAACCTGACTGCAACCTCAAACATGGTTCTTCATGTGATTCAAATACTTAAAGTGTGATATAAATTTTACTAGTGTTTTTCCCAACACCAAACCATTACTTCAACACTTCGGTACGTGTTTCGATCACTAAGTGACCATCTTCAAGAGGAAGATCAAACTGGTAATGTAAACACGTGTCGAGGTTTCGAAATGACAGTTTGGTGTTGGGGAAAAAACTCTAGTGATATTCATAACTACACCAAAAGTTCCAAACAGTGCATCATAGGTGTCATATGTTCATTTTCCAAAGTATTTTCGTCCAACTAGCTTCATTATCAAATGGAAGCAATGTATGATCCGATCCATACTGATATTATTGTTACATTCAAATTATGTGAGAAATCAGAAAAAAACAATCACAAGTGAACAAATTCAAAAATACGATATTTGATTTCTGCATAAACTGCGAAGAAAACCATATTGTAATAGCAAGATCTCCAGAAAAATATTTGTCTTCAGGCACAACCCATAGATCCAGAACTAACAGCGAAACTCCTGGGGCACAGTGTCGCTGTATCCCCAGTTGTGACAGTCGAACCTAGAAGGAGAAAATTCCACAAAGCAATCACGTTGAGTATGCCTGCACCAAGGGCACATTCACAAGGAATGATAAACCAATACTCCGGTTCAGCACCAACTCTACGCCTTCTTTGCTCTATAACAGGTAAGAAATCATTTGGACTGGTATATAAATGTAATATATTCACATGTTCATCGTATGATAGTGATATGACGTGACACAAATGTTAACAGATAAGCATTAGTTTTCATTCAACTGAAATCGAACCAACTATTATTATTGAAAGTTTTGTATATTGAATATAACATCTAGAAATCATCTCTTATAACACGTTTTCTATAATTATCAGCAGACAAATTGTACAATTGCGAAACATTTTGCAAATGAAAAAAGTATTGCCATATAGAAAAATTTATTATTTGTCATCTCAAATAAATGGGAAAGATTAAAGTCAGTTTGAAGTTACTCATCTGATGAGATACAACCTATGATGATCATACTTGTTATATGCATGTATATATATCTTCAACAGGAAGCTAACATGGAACTCTCACCTACAGAGTAGAGCAAAAAGAGCATATATGGCTTATAAACAATGTCGGAGGACAGTGGGACGCGCATGGGGTCTTTCACCCCGTGTGGTCACCTGGATCTACACTGCAATAATTAGACCTATGTTAACGTAAGGGAGCCATTGCATGAGGACCGAAAGTTCTTCAAGCAAGGGCCATCCAAAAATTATATTATATACAGCGATTGGCTTGTTTAAACATCACAGGAGCAATGAGAACAATACCAACTGCGGCAATGGAAATAATTACTGGCCTGACCCCTCTGGACCTGTACGTTAAGGAGATTGTGTGTGAGCCTATGGTGAGAAGCGCTTACTGCGCAACCTCTGCTGCAGGCAACCAGTGATGCACTCGAACCCAGTTTTGTGTTTAATAAACCCTTCAAAATACAAATAAAACAGAACGCAGATTCGGATGCTACAAACGCAATATCCATATATACAGACGGCTCAAAAATCAAAGAAGGCTCAGAATGTAGAGTGTACTACAGATCACTGAGCCCAAGGATTAGGTGGTGAATGTGGAAAAATACCAGCGTGGTCCAAACAGAAGTGGCTGGTATCTCAATCGCCACAAAAGAAATAACCAGAAAAGGAATTTCTGGCAAAAACCTGATAATATGCACGGATAGCAGACAAGCCCTATTAGCCTGCAACAGACAATGTGTTACCTCAGGGCTAGTACTAGAGTGCCAACAAGATTCAGCCAAAGCCTCGGTAGATAATAACATTAACCTGAGGTGGATTGGAAGGCACGACAAGGGTGAAGGTAATCGCATTGCCGACTCTTTAGCCAAGGAAGCGGCTGAACTAAGAATTTTAGGACCCAGTGGCACCTACGGACTGACTTCGACAATTGCGGAATTAGGCAAACGTCAGACCCATGCTCAATCCCTAGAGAGATGGGATGAAATCAAAGAATGCAATCTTGCCAGGATCACCCTGGGCGACCATGGAAAGCTGGCGCCGAAGAAATATCTGCTGATGACCAGGAAAAATCTACACTCAACAGTAGGATATCTGACTGGTTACTGTCTACTAAGAAAACACCTCCATAATATGAGGCTAATGGGTACACCTCTATGCAGGATGTGCGAACAGGAAGATGAAACTGTCGGGCATATCCTATGCGAGTGTCCAGAGTTATCGTTAATAAGAGAGTGTGTGTTCGGCGAGTCTTGGCCTACATCTGCCGATATAAAGGAGATGTCTCCCAGTGACCTGTCCACTTTCCTGGAAAAGAGGATGTAAAATGGGTCACATGTGGCCTAAGTGTCTGGGAACTTTTCTCTCTAAGAGCCACCGTTTCTGATATATAACGATTCAAAATGTTGAAAAAGTTTTAATCGTCATAAAACAAGTATGCACAGGAACTATTGAATGATTTTAAAAGATATTGACAGGGGTTGAAAATGATAAAAGCGCAAAGAATTGGAAAAATATAGAAAAATGTATTCATCAGATTCATAATTCTCTGATACTTCTGCCTCCTCTTCTTGTTGTTCTTCTTCATCCTGGGTGGAAAATCAATTTCCTCAATGGTGATACATCGCATGTCTCCTCGTTGGTATCAAACAAATCCTAACTGTTAGTGATTCAACATTGGAGCACGATCGGTCTTGATCATTTGTACATGCTAGAGAATAAAACAGTCCAACTTTTTTGCAACCACATTTACCACTATATACTATTTTACAGTTGCAAAAAATTGTTTTTGAGCTGTTTTTATGATGCAGTTGTGACAGAAGTCTCTTTCTTTCTCTCTCTAGGTTTATTAGACGTTGCTTTCTACCTTGGTGCATTTGTCCATCCTTCTTCTATCAAAATTGACACGAGCAGCAGTCTTGCTCGAAGCATTGCCGCCACCCCTTTCATGTCGAACTTTTTCAATCATAAAAATACTTGAAATTTTTCATAAATTCGCCTTCTGCTCGAAAGACTTTCTGATTTTTCACACATGTCTTCCATATAATTGGCACAATCCTATTTCCACGTGGACATCTGGCCCACCCCGGCCTTCAACCGGCGTGAATGGGAGTAGGTGTTATATAAATCCACTTTAGCGCTTCCACGTGGATATCCGGTCCACCCCGGCCTCCAACCGGCGTGAATAATAGTGCTATTTCTCTTTGAAAACACTTATAGACGTTCACAAAAGTATTTTCATGGTGGCACGTTCCATGACGGCGGACAATCAAAACACAGACCGAGTTCTATCTTCAACAATGGTGTTCGTGCATCTTCTTTGTGAACAGTCATTATCGGCGCGTCTGTCCAGCACCATATCAGAAACGGAACACCTCAATGGAAGTGAAGTCTGAACTAGTTCTAATGTATTGGCGACCAACTTCCAACTCCAGTCTTGTGGGTCTAGCTGATAAACAAGTCACACTTGAACTTGGTAATATACCCGTTGATGAACAGCCACTGAGGTTGTAGGAAGATAAACTAATTGCACTTGTTTTTTATTTCGAGTGTTTTTAACGAAACATGCGTTTCAAAACTTATCTGAAGACGTAGTTTTTTAGGAACATCATACATAGAGAGAAAAAAGCGAATTACGTTGGTGATAGCTCGTGTGCATATTATAACGATTACAACTCTTCCAACGTTTTGAATCATTATATATCAGAAACGCTGGCTCTTAGAAAAAAATCCAGGCATATTCAATAGATGAGTATCTGATCAATAATTTTTGTCTGAGCTGATTGTATGATAAAATTGACCGTTTTGCCGAAAATCGCGAAAAACCACTTTTTGATGACTTTCGATCCCTAATAAATTTTTTCAAGGCATAAAATCGATGAAGATTTTTTAGATTTCATATGTGGTGTTTTGATAAACCCTACCACCAACTTTGAGTTGTGTGCGAATTTTTGTACCCTCGGATGTCTGAATTGACCAGATAAATTTATTTTCATTCCAATTATTAGATGTATATTAGATGTATATTTCCATTTGTGTCACGTCTTATCAATAATGACTTATATTTGATCCATTTTTTGTGAGGACCATGAAACACCTATTTTCTTCCGGAAATACCTATTTCCATCCGACTCATGTCTAGATGTTGTGTTGTGCCCTATGTAATTTTTGTCAATTGTTTTCGTTGAGGGGTTGGCAAGCTTTTATTTTCTGCGGTAGATATTGAACGTAGGTAGATAGATAAGTAGCTATAATGAGTTTTTATATTTTATTAGAACGCCGGTCTATCAGGAGAATTCATTTTGAATAAATAAAAATTGAACCCCCTCAACTGGCATAGGTTCTAAGAAAAAAAATGTTCATATTCTCACCGTTACAATTATGTATATTTCGTTGAGCGAATATAAATTTCAATCAATGTATGTTACTTATTTCACCTAAGAGAAAAAAAAACAAAGGCAAAATTGATCCACTCTTTTGAAACAATTGCTGTCCTATTTTTGAACCTGGATATTATATAATGCAGATAATGATGACATTGTTACGTTTGTGTGAGTTCTTGACATCAGGTGGTACGCTTAATTCAGCAACTTCTTTGAAATATTCAAAACACGCCTCAGAAAACTATACTTCAATTACTTATTACAAAAAATCAAAATCAAAATTTCATCACTACCTATTTCTCTGTACAAATTCTAAGGTTCATATAATAAACAGGATGTTTATCAAACATGCCTTAGGGATAGGACTATCCCTTGGACTATTCTAAGGATATTTTGTCCCTAGATGATTTTTGATAGGGCGCTTTGTTTCGAAGCTACGGAGCGAAAAAGAATTTCGACAGTAACAATTTATTGCCAAAACTCTTTCAAGAACACCAGGATTCTTCTAATTGCGTTACACCCAGCAAATTGAATGTCTGCAGTTGTTTGTAGTAATCGGAATGTTGTTGATAGGTACCAACAGAATTGTTACATGTTTTATCACTTGGTAGGTAGGTAAAAACTGATTCGGTCCCCAGCGGGGCAGTCATAAAGTATGTACTCCACTGTTTCATCATTTTTCAATATTTCATAGGGACTTAGTTCCCGTTGCTGGTGATATGAAGATATGCTAGCCAGAAGACAAGCGGTACAACAACATTATATTAATCGATGAAATATCACTTCAAGAGTGCTGTATTACTATATCTAGCACTTCTGTAGCCTCATACTTCAAAAAATATTGAATTTAATATAAAGAATGAGGAAAGCTGAGTTTATTCGAACTTCCCTGGTTCTTACAGGAGGCAAAATACGACAGAAATTCGTCATTCTTGTGTGACAATGAACAAAAATGTTTCATTAGTATTTTGTAGGGTTTATCAAATACAAACCTGGGTTCAATTGCATACTGGTTGTCTGCCGCAAAAGTTGCGCAGTTAGCGCTTCTCGCCACAGACTCAGTGTCAATTGGCCCATTCTCACTTCGAGGTTCACACCAGCCGTGCGCAATCGTTACATGGCCATCAATACAACCTCCTTGAAGTATACCATATATCCATGATTCGCCACCAATTATGACCCTGAGCGATGCTCATGCAACAGTTTTTTTAGTCAAAATACGGCTTGGAACAAACGCTCCATTCCCAAAAACTGCCCATCATGAGCCAACCGATATGACAGCATCCTCAGTTACTCCTCTAATAGTGATTCAACGAATGTACATAACAATTTTTCTCAACATTTATATCGATTGTTGATGTGCTGGGGTGACTAGGGCGAGCGTCGTCATTTACATCTTCTCGACCTTTTGTGAACAGCTTGTACCACTTATAAAAAAATTACTCAGAGTATAATCACCGTATGCCACTATCATTATTTCGAATGTTTCTGAGAAGTTAACTTTCATGCCTCTTGCCAACAAACTAAAGATGCTATACTGTAGTTCTGAAATGGTAGGCACTAATTTCTCAGAAATGCCTGACGTTTTTGCCTCAGTCTGTCCTTTGCAGTGGCGTACGGAAATTATACCAAACAGATAAGGAAAAATAAAGGTAAAACGTATAGAACCACAACTTTGGCAACAATGTTTTCGTTTTAATGCAATAATATTCCTGTGAATTTTGTGCCTACTATTATGGAATTGTACTTTGGTATGGTTTAGACTTTCACGGCTGAGGTTTTCAGTGTCGTTGCTTTTCGAGTTTGAAAGCCGTGGGTTTTTGGAATTTCTTCCTCACGTTTCGCTGGTGCGAGTGGCTAGCTTCTTCAGAGTTTTAACCATCATGGTATATATCGGAACCACCAAACGATCCATGGGAACAAGACTAAAAGAGCATGAAAGAAACTGCAGACTAGGCCAAACAGACAACTCAGCTGTGGCAGAACACGCACTGAGTGAAGGAGACCACAGAATTTTGTTTGAGAACACAGAACTAATTACCGCCAACCAGGGATACCATAGCCGACTGGTACGGGAGGCAATAGAGATCCACAAACACACGAATAATTTTAACAGAAAAGAAGAAGCGGTGAACCTCAATCAAATATGGTGTATGTGTGTGGAAAAACGTTAGATTTTCGTTTTAAAAATGAAGGACAGCTTAGTAATGAAGTTTCCATGATAAGTTTCTTTTGGGACGATAAGTTGAAATTTCCCGTATTTCTGATCTATCTGAATTCTGTGATGAAGATAAAACAGGGTGTCCCTCATGAGATCCTATAGATCTATACATGGAAAAGTTCATGTGATGAAATGTGGTGAAATGATGGAGCAAATCTCCAGAAATATATACAAGATTATTTCGGGTCCAGTTGAACGGAAATTATGTATCATGAGACTCATGATGGATGAAACATTCAATAATATGACTTTCAATTAATAATATAATATTAATTTCATCTCATTTTCAAATATTACTTTGTGCAAAATGCCGATTTAAGAGATTTGAAATTCATTTATTGTTTAAGCTGATCATGATGCTATTAAAACAACAAGTTTCAAATGAAACAATACGTAACTCAGATTTATTTATCTAGAGAAAGAAATACTTTAAAAACATTAATATTTTTCCTACAATATCTAGAAAATTGATAGTCATAACCATCGACAAATTATAGATGATTTTGTTGACGGAACTTCAAATAGCTATAATTCTTTCTGGGTGGCTCGTGGATTAATTGCCAAACCTACCCAGAATACGAGATCAACCTGTTTAACCTGTACATCAATCGACAAAGAGAGAAATCACCAAGACTCTAGTAGACCGTGCTCTAGAACTCTGTAATACGAAGAAAGGTCTCGAGAAGGAACTGGGCATCATCAAAAATGACCTTCAACGGAATGATTACTCCAAAGTAATTGTGGAACAGACTTCGGCTAGAAGACAGCAAGTACCTCACAAGGAAGGTAAGCCGTCACAACCAGTACTTGTACTTCCCTACATCAGAGGATTGTTGAAAAGGATAGGAAGGATTCGGTCTGAGTATAACGAGAGCCTTCTTCAGATCTGAGAATGAGCATTGCATTCAGCGGATACACTGCGAGTGCGGAGAATCCAACATCGGTGAAACTAAGAGGCCATCGAAAGTTCGCATTGCCGAGCATAAGAAACANATGAGCATTGCATTCAGCGGATACACTGCGAGTGCGGAGAATCCAACATCGGTGAAACTAAGAGGCCATCGAAAGTTCGCATTGCCGAGCATAAGAAACATACAGCGAGGTGAAAACCAGCAAATCAGGAACAGCAGAGCATGTTTGAACTCATCAACATAACATCAAGTGTTCTCAAGCTGAAATCATCTACAAGGAGGAATACTGGTTTAGGAGAAAATTCAAAGAAGTCGCATATATGTTGTCCAACAGAGCATTTGGCCAAGCTAGCGTAGAAATGCGTATCATTTCGAAACCTATAATCAAGCAAAAAATGACCAACTCCCACCAAACAGTAAGCTTCCTCTAAAACCAATGAAGCGAAGAGAAGGAAAAGGGTATAGGTCAACGCATTCCAAAGACCTATAAATAATCAGCTCTCGGAGGAATAAGTCCAACGTACTATCGCGAGCAGACTAGGCCTGACGTACTAAACATAGCGCTTCTCAGAAACGTCTCTCTGACTAGCGAAATTAACGTTCTGTCGGAATTTGATTCTGATCACAATCCAGTTATCCTGGTACTGGGCGATGATCTCCTTTTTCCTGATTATCGTATGAGATCTTCGACGGATTGGGATATCTTCACAACCCAACTCGGAGAGATGCGCGCCCCTCCTGAGGCACTTCTCTCCCCCGACGAACTCGACGCGGCAGCTGAGTGTTTCGAGTTTTCCGTGAATGATGCGTTTCGAACGGCCACCTCCAGGGAAGAGGGTCGGCTGAAGAGCTGCAATAAGTTTCCCCTCGTATCAAAGCTTTGATACGGATCATGTTACTGATCAGTGTTACTGATCAGTGTTACTGATATAATGTCAGTTTCAACTTAACATTGACGACAATGACGACATCGACCCCGATATTTTGCTGAAAGATCGAGTTCACCGTATCATCAAGGAAGATGACAATGATAACATCCGCCCGGCTTCTGTGGAAGAGCTGAAGGATTATATCAGGGTCGCAAAGAAAGCTCCGCGCGTCGCTTAAATATCCAACAAGTTGTTGAAAAGGCTTCTGAAAAACTGCGTTGAAATTATATTACAAATAATCAACAGATCTTTGGCCCTCAGATCCTTTCCCAGAAGGTGGAAGCATGCGATCGTTGTCATGATCTCAAAACAAAGACAAAACCTACTGTTTCCGCAGAATTATTGCCCGATCAATTTGCTCTTGTCGGTGGCTGAGCTGGCTGAAAGAGTCATCCTGCAAAGACTCAACCGAAGAAGTTAAGAAACAAAAAGTTCTGCCTGACGAACAGTTCGGCTTCAGGAGAGAACACTCCACTGAGCTACAGGTACTGAGACTGGTCGAAAACACCATCGCAGAGCTTAACCAAAATTGCAATGGTCACGTAGTTCTTTTAAGACATTTCGAAGGCCTTCGACGGTGTATGGCATGAAGGTCTTCTGCACAAGCTAGTCGCGTTCGACTTGCCTCGGGGCCTGATCCGGTGGATTGGGTCTTTCCTGAAAAACAGAATATTTCAGGTTAGAGTACAGGGCTCTCTGTATAATAAAAGAGAGATCCTCGCTGAAGTGCCACAGGGGGGTGTGCCCTCTCCCATGCTGTACTGTCTTTACACCAGCAATTTCCCGAGGTCCGAGCATGTGGGGATATCCCTCTACGCCTATGACACGGCGTGCCCATGGGTCGGGAGCTCGGGACTGTCTACATGCAACGTGCACTGCACGACCTCGAACGCTGGAAGATCCGAGTGAACCCGGAAAAGACTCAGGCGGTAACCATGGGAAAAACGATATTTCTCCGGCTAGAAAAGTGAGGATCTCTGAAAGGAAGATCAACTGGCAAAGTACGGGTGAAGTATCTAGGTCTTCTAATAGATCGTAGGCTCACCTGGAACCCGCACATCACAACCTTGAAGGCGAAGATCGAGGGTCGGATCAAAAGTATGTACCCTCTCATCAACAGACGATCTAAACTGAGCCTGAAAAATAAACTTACAATCTACAATACGATGTTCAATCCTGTCATCATGTATGCTTCAGGAGTCTGGGGACAAGCGGCTCCGTTTGACATTTCCATTCTGGAGAGATTACAGAATAAGCTAATACGGATGATTGTGAATACTCCAGAGATTTGCAGCTGGCTTCCATCAAGCAATCCATTCAGTCGAGGAATTGGCGAGTTTTTGCTTGTGCAGAAGCTCACGAAAACCCGTTAGGAAGGGAAGCTGTTGATTATGCTGCAGTCGGGTATCTGCCACACGTACCTACAAAGACGTAGATTCACATGAGGGGCAAGGGTAAGGTGTTTTCACCTGAACTCGGAAGATATTTATTCATCATTCTGACTCCCACTCCAGAGTATATGTTTATGTGGCTGTTTCCAGACTTTGTCTGCTAATGGCGCGGTGGTACATTCTGATGAATCAACTGCAGGTAGAGCTTATGAATATTGGGAATTAAGGAGCTGTCGCTCCTTTACGAACGACCACTCTCAAAAGTCGAAACTTGTGGTGCAAGCTAAGGACTAACGAGGTCTTACTTTTCAACTTGTGTCTCCCAACTTGGTTTGGACGATAGAAAGTGAAAATTGATCGTCCGACCTTGCGGTTCAAACCCCCGGTTCACACAGCAGTGGATTGAGTGAGTGAAGCAAATCACCCAGAATAGAAAGCTGATCAGTTTGTGCTGTAAAAAGATATTAGTGAATAATACATTTCAGTTGTACTGAGAAAGGTGGTGAGCACCACCGACAGTTTACCAAACAACAAGTTTTCGTTAAATAGCCCCCAAAACCTGACTGCAACCTAAAACATGGTTCTTCATGTGATTCAAATACTTGAAGTGTGATATAAATTTTACTAGTGTTTTTTCCCAACACCAAACCATTACTTCAACACTTCGGTACGTGTTTCGATCACTAAGTGACCATCTTCAATAGGAAGATCAAACTGGTAATGTAAACACGTGTCGAGGTTTCGAAATGACAGTTTGGTGTTGGGGAAAAACTCCAGTAATCTTCATAACTACACCAAAAGTTCCAAACAGTGCATCATAAGTGTCATATGTTCATTTTCCAAAGTATTTTCATCCAACTAGCTTCAATATCAAATGGAAGCAATGTATGATCCGATCCATATTGATATTATTGTTACATTCAAATGCAATCAGAAAAATCAGCTTTGTCATCTCAAATGAATGGGAAAGATGAAAGTCAGTTTACAGTTACTCATCTGATGAGATACAACCTATGATGATCATACTTGTTATATGCATGCATATATATCTTCAACAGGAAGCTAACATGGAACTGTCACCTACAGGGTAGAACAAAAAGAGCATATGTGGCTTATAAGCAATGTCAGAGGACAGTGGGACGCGCATGGGGTCTTTCACCCCGTGTGGTCACTTGGATCTACACTGCAGTAATAAGACCCATGTTAACGTAGGGAGCCATTGCATAGGGACAGAAAGTTCTACAAGCAACGGCCATCCAAAAATTATATCAAATACAGCGATTGGCTTGTTTAAACATCACAGGAGCAATGAGAACAATACCAACTGCGGCAATGGAAATAATTACTGGTCTGACCCCTCTGGACCTGTACGTTAAGGAGATTGTGTGTGAACATATGGCGAGACGCGCTTATTGCGCAACCTCTGCTGCAGACAACCAGTGATGTAATTGAACCCAGTTTCATAAACCCTACAAAATACAAATAAAACAGAACGCAGACTCGAATGCTACAAACGCAATACCCATATATACAGACGGCTCAAAAATCAAAGAAGGCTCAGGATGTGGAGTGTACTACAGATCACTAAGCCCAAGGATTGAGTCGAGAATGGAAAAAATACCAGCGTGGTTTAAACAGAACTGGCTGGTATCTCAATCGCCACAAAAGAACTAACCAGAAAAGGAATTTCTGGCAAAAACCTGATAATCTGCACTGATGGCTGACAAGCCCTATTAGCCTTCAACAGACAACGTGTTACCTCAGGGCTAGTACAAGAGTGCCACCAAGATTCAGCCAAAGCCTCGGTAGATAATAACATTAACCTGAGGTGGGTTGAAGGGCACGACAAGGGTGAAGGTAATCGCATTGCCGACTCGTCAGTCAAGGAAGCGGCTGAACTAAGAATTTTAGGACCCAGTGGCACCTACGGACTGATGACTTCGACAATTGCGGAACTAGCCAAACGTCAGACTCATGCTCAATCCCTAAAGAGATGAGATGAAATCGAAGAATGCAATCTTGCCAGGTTCACCCTGGGCGACCCTGGAAACTGGCGCCGAAGAAATATCTGCTGATGACCAGGAAAAATCTACACTTAACAGTAGGATATCTGA
The DNA here is from genome assembly GCF_000500325.1 of Leptinotarsa decemlineata. NCBI lineage: Eukaryota > Metazoa > Arthropoda > Insecta > Coleoptera > Chrysomelidae > Leptinotarsa > Leptinotarsa decemlineata. The sequence goes on along the minus strand of NW_019293065.1, from coordinate 25,498 downwards.
CTGGTTACTGTCAACTAAGGAAACACCTCCATGATATGGGGCTAATGGGCACACCTCTATGTAGGATATGTGAACAGGAAGATGAAACTGTCGGGCATATTATATACGAGTGTCCGAAGTTATCGTCAATAAGAGAGTGTGTGTTCGGCGAGTTTTGGCCTACACCTGCCGATATAAAGGAGATGTCTCCCAGTGACCTGTCCACTTTCCTGGAAGAGAGGATGTAAAATGGGTCACATGTGGCCTAAGTGTCTGGGAACTTTTCTCTCTAAGAGCCACCGTTTCTGATATATAACGATTCAAAATGTTGAAAGAGTTTTAATCGTTATGAAACAAGTATGCACAGGAACTATTGAATGATTTTAAAAGATATTGACAGGGGTTGAAAATGATAAAAGCGCTAAGAATTGGAAAAATATAGAAAAATGTATTCATCAGATTCATAATTCTCTGATACTTCTGCCTCCTCTTCTTGTTGTTCTTCTTCATCCTGGGTGGGAAATTTCCTCAATAGTGATTCATCGCATGTCTCCTCGTTGGTATCAAACAAATCCTAACTGTTGGTGATTCAACATTGGAGCACGATCGGTCTTGATCATTTGTACATGCTAGAGAATAAAACAGTCCAACTTTTTTGCAACCACATTTACCACTATATACTATTTTACAGTTGCAAAAAATTGTTTTTATGATGCAGGTGTGACAGAAGTCTCTTTCTTTCTCTCTCTAGGTTTATTAGACGTTGCTTTCTACCTTGGTGCATTTGTCCATCCTTCTTCTATCAAAATTGACACGAGCAGCAGTCTTGCTCGAAGCATTGCCGCCACCCCTTTCATGTCGAACTTTTTCAATCATAAAAATACTTGAAATTTTTCATAAATTCGCCTTCTGCTCGAAAGACTTTCTGATTTTTCACACATGTCTTCCATATAATTGGCACAATCCTATTTCCACGTGGACATCTGGCCCACCCCGGCCTTCAACCGGCGTGAATGGGAGTAGGTGTTATATAAATCCACTTTAGCGCTTCCACGTGGATATCCGGTCCACCCCGGCCTCCAACCGGCGTGAATAATAGTGCTATTTCTCTTTGAAAACACTTATAGACGTTCACAAAAGTATTTTCATGGTGGCACGTTCCATGACGGCGGACAATCAAAACACAGACCGAGTTCTATCTTCAACAATGGTGTTCGTGCATCTTCTTTGTGAACAGTCATTATCGGCGCGTCTGTCCAGCACCATATCAGAAACGGAACACCTCAATGGAAGTGAAGTCTGAACTAGTTCTAATGTATTGGCGACCAACTTCCAACTCCAGTCTTGTGGGTCTAGCTGATAAACAAGTCACACTTGAACTTGGTAATATACCCGTTGATGAACAGCCACTGAGGTTGTAGGAAGATAAACTAATTGCACTTGTTTTTTATTTCGAGTGTTTTTAACGAAACATGCGTTTCAAAACTTATCTGAAGACGTAGTTTTTTAGGAACATCATACATAGAGAGAAAAAAGCGAATTACGTTGGTGATAGCTCGTGTGCATATTATAACGATTACAACTCTTCCAACGTTTTGAATCATTATATATCAGAAACGCTGGCTCTTAGAAAAAAATCCAGGCATATTCAATAGATGAGTATCTGATCAATAATTTTTGTCTGAGCTGATTGTATGATAAAATTGACCGTTTTGCCGAAAATCGCGAAAAACCACTTTTTGATGACTTTCGATCCCTAATAAATTTTTTCAAGGCATAAAATCGATGAAGATTTTTTAGATTTCATATGTGGTGTTTTGATAAACCCTACCACCAACTTTGAGTTGTGTGCGAATTTTTGTACCCTCGGATGTCTGAATTGACCAGATAAATTTATTTTCATTCCAATTATTAGATGTATATTAGATGTATATTTCCATTTGTGTCACGTCTTATCAATAATGACTTATATTTGATCCATTTTTTGTGAGGACCATGAAACACCTATTTTCTTCCGGAAATACCTATTTCCATCCGACTCATGTCTAGATGTTGTGTTGTGCCCTATGTAATTTTTGTCAATTGTTTTCGTTGAGGGGTTGGCAAGCTTTTATTTTCTGCGGTAGATATTGAACGTAGGTAGATAGATAAGTAGCTATAATGAGTTTTTATATTTTATTAGAACGCCGGTCTATCAGGAGAATTCATTTTGAATAAATAAAAATTGAACCCCCTCAACTGGCATAGGTTCTAAGAAAAAAAATGTTCATATTCTCACCGTTACAATTATGTATATTTCGTTGAGCGAATATAAATTTCAATCAATGTATGTTACTTATTTCACCTAAGAGAAAAAAAAACAAAGGCAAAATTGATCCACTCTTTTGAAACAATTGCTGTCCTATTTTTGAACCTGGATATTATATAATGCAGATAATGATGACATTGTTACGTTTGTGTGAGTTCTTGACATCAGGTGGTACGCTTAATTCAGCAACTTCTTTGAAATATTCAAAACACGCCTCAGAAAACTATACTTCAATTACTTATTACAAAAAATCAAAATCAAAATTTCATCACTACCTATTTCTCTGTACAAATTCTAAGGTTCATATAATAAACAGGATGTTTATCAAACATGCCTTAGGGATAGGACTATCCCTTGGACTATTCTAAGGATATTTTGTCCCTAGATGATTTTTGATAGGGCGCTTTGTTTCGAAGATACGGAGCGAAAAAAATTTCAACAGTAACAATTTATTGTAAAAACTCTTTCAAAAACACCAGAATCGGTTCTAATTGCGTTACACCCAGCAAAATGAATGTCTGCAGCTGTTTGTAGTAATCGGAATGTTGTTGATAGGTACCAACAGAATTGTTACATGTTTTATCACTTGGAAGGTACAGGTACGCTGAAGTTTTATTTTGGCTACGTTAATAGTTTTAAAATCACCAAAATTGTCATCGTTGAAATTCTTTTTCGCCCTGTTTCTTCGAAACAAACAGGGGGAGACTTCAATGTTGAGCGCCAGGATGTCCGCAAATAAAAACGTAACCACATAGCCACACGATAGTTTATGAGAGATGCCCCCGCTGATGGTTACGGGTGGCTCTATCCACTTATTACACTTAGTCACTATTGCTGCTGCTAACTTCGTTTTTGTTTTGAACCGCTTTCTGAACTAATATCTGAACTAATCTTAAAACCTCCTTTATCTGGAATTCTCTGGATCATTTTCCAAACGTATTCCATTGGGTTGGGTTAGGTCCAGAGTGAGTGGGTCTATTCGACCCTCCACCGCATCCCGCAAGAGTTTATTGTGGCTCACACCTATTCACACTCGGCCAAATAAACCTAGCTTCTTAACGGAGCCGATTAGTTTGTATGGTGAGTGGTCTTTCAGGTCAGATGGTAAGAGTACGGCTCTGCTGAACTCTGAAAACCTGATTCGGTCCTCAGCGGGGCAGTCACAAAGTATGTGCTCCACTGTTTCATCATTTTTCAATATTTCATAGGGACTTAGTTCACGTTGCTGGTGATATGAAGATATGCTAGCCAGAAGACAAGCGGTACAACAACATTATATTAATCGATAAAATATCACTTCAAGAGTGCTGTATTACTATATCTAGCACTTCTGTAGCCTCATACTTCAAAAAATATTGAATTCAATATAAAGAATGAGAAAAGCTGAGTGTAATTGAACTTCCCTTGTTCTTACAGGAGGCAAAATACGGCAGAAATTCGTCATTCTTGTGTGACAATGAACAAAAATGTCAGAAGTTTAGTCATAGATGTTATTTTCAGAATATGTAGGGTGTCTGTTCAAGAAATTAGGTAAACATCATTCTTCCCAAAAAAATATTCATTAATTCATTGATTTCTATTCTGTCCCTTCAAAAGAACCTAGTCTATTTCAGATGAAATACACTATTTGGTATATATTTGGGGTCACTTAGCGATTAGGTTTTTATTTCCTCAATCATCGTAAAACGTCGTCTTTTCATGGAACTCTTCAATCTTGGGAACAGAAAAAATTCACAGGTGGCCACATCTGGTGGAAACGGTGACTGAGACATGATTACGGAGTTGTTTTTGGTCAAAAAATATGTTCAAGCTATGACCAATGAGAAGGTGCATCATCGCGATACAAAAGCTCCGAATTGTTTCTCCACAATACCGAACATTTCTGCGTTTTGCTTATCGGAAGCGGCGATAATACTCTTTATTGACCGTAGGATCATGTGTCAAGAACTCCTGATGCACTATGCTGAGGTAAGCTAAGAATACTATGAGTAAAACCTTGACATATGATCGAACTGGTCGTGGTTTTTTTGTCTTAGCCCTCTGGGAAACTCTCATTGGGACAATTGTACTCTGGTTTCAATGTCGTAACCATATACCCATCTGTATCTGTAGAGTAGGGAGGAGGATTGTAGTCCCACAGCACTTAGGCCACATGTGACCCATTGTACATCCTCCCAAAGAGTTGTCCTCCTAGGTCATCGTCCATCCTGTGCTCTCTAGAAAGGTGAACAGGTCACTGAAAGACATCTCCTTTATATCGGCAGGTGTAGGCCAGGACTCGCCGAACACAAACTCTTTTATTGACGATAACTCCGGACACTCGCTTAGGACATGCCTGACAGTTTTATCTTCCTCTTCACACATCCTGTGTGGAAGTGAGTCCACTAGCCATATAACATGAAGATGTTTCCTCAGTTGACAGTGGCCAGTCAGAAATCCTATTGTGAAGCGTAGATTTTTCGTGGTCATCGCCAGATATTTCTTCGGCGCCAGCTTCCCAGGTTCGCCCAGGGTGATCCTGGCAAGACTGCATCCTTTGATTTCATCCTTTCTCTTCAGGGTTTGAGAATAGGTGTTACATTTGGCTAGTTCCACAATTGTCGAAGTCATCAGGCCATAGGTGACACTGGATCTTAAAATTCTTAGTTCAGCCGCTCCCTTGGCTAAAAAGTCGGCAATGCGATTACCTTTATTCCTGTCGTGCCTTTCAACCCATCTCAGGATAATGTTATCATCTACCGAGGCTTTGGCTAAATCTTGGTGGCACTTTAGTACTAGCTCTGAGGTAACACGTTGTATTTCCAAGGCTGATAGGTCTTGTCTGATCTCAGTGTAGATTGTTGTGTTTTTGCCAGAAACTGCTTTCCTGGTTATTTCTTTTGTGACGATTGAGGTACCAGCCACGCTGGTATTTTTTTCCATTCTCCACTCAATCCGTAGGCTTAGTGATCTGGAGTACACTCCACATCCTGAGCCTTCTTTAGTTTTTGAGCCGTCTGTATATATGCGTATTGCATTTGTAGCATCTGACTCTGTGTTCTGTTTCATTAGTATTTTGTAGAGTTTATCAAATACAAACCTGGGTTCAATTGCATACTGGTTGTCTGCAGCAAAGGTTGCGCAGTTAGCGCTTCTCGCCACAGACTCAGTCTCAATTGGCCCATTCTCACTTCGAGGTTCACACCAGCCGTGCGCAATCGTTACATGGCTATCAACACAACCTCCTTAAAGGAGGTTGTGTTGACATATATCCATGATTCGCCACCAATTATGACCCTGAGCGATGCTTATGCAACAGTTTTTTTAGTCAAAATACGGCTTGGACCAAACGCTCCATTCCCAAAAACTGCCCATCATGAGCCAACCGATATGACAGCATCCTCAGTTACTCCTCTAATAGTGATTCAACGAATGTACATAACAATTTTTCTCAACATTCATATCGATTGTTGATGTGCTGGGGCGACTAGAGCGAGCGTCGTCATTTACATCTTCTCGACCTTTTGTGAACAACTTGTACCACTTATAAAAAAAATTACTCAGAGTATAATCACCGTATGCCACTATCATTATTTCGAATGTTTCTGAGAAGTTAATTCCATTTTTTACACAACAAATTCTTTGATTGATTTTTTCGATGACTGAAATTCGCCGAGCAGTCAAAACATTTGTAATTTTTATGCCTCTTACCAACAAACTGAAGATGCTATACTGTAGTTCCGAAATGGTAGGCACTAATTTCTCAGAAATGACTGACGTTTTCGCCTCAATCTGTCTCTTGCAGTGGCGTACGGAAATTATACCAAACAGATGAGGAAAAATAAAGGTAAAATGTATAGAACCACAACCTTGACAACAATGTTTTCGTTTTAATGCAATAATATTCCTGAGAATTAAGTGCCTACTATTATGGAATTTTACTTTGAACAGCTGAAACTATGAACATATGTTCGAGCTGAGTGTACCAACATAAAAAAATCGCTAATCGAATGTAGGTANAAAAAAACACTAATCGAATATACGTAGCCCGCGAAATTTTGAACATTTACCCTATTTTTTTAAACGTACATCATTGAGAATTAACTAAAGACCAAGAAGTTTCATGAAATTCTATATACTTAGAATCTATGCCAAGTATTATAGGTATATTTATATTCAGGTATTTGTGTTAATGCTATTTATGCTTGAAATACATACTAGATTAGATAATAAACAATTTAGACTAGTTTCAAAGCATGTACATATGCTTTCAAAATGGAAGAAAAAATTGTACAATACATTTTCATGTCATGATTTCCAAACGTGAGAAATAGAAATGAAAAAAGTTGAATTACATAATATGATTCATAACTACCATATTTTTGATGACATAGGGTTGAAGAAATTATAAATGAATTATAAACGAGAAAAACCAAATATAAACTCCAAGTAATCATCAATTTATATAGAAAATGCAATGAAGTTTGCCAGCCTCGCGCTTTGTGTATTCCCAATAATGATGTCATCATGGCGTCCGCTTTTACTTTGAGAATTAAGCACAACCTTCTGTGAAACTGAAAGAAAAACTGCAACAAAATATTGAACAATGAAAAAATATGGAATAAAAGTTATTTTATTATGATTTTTGGTTTTTCTTCAAGTTCATTGATTTCACTATTCTAATGATGACGTCATAGCTTCATTATCCAAGTAAAACTAATGCGCAATTTTCGGAAATTTTCACGCGTGTTCCCAGGGGTGTTTCGGAAAAGATCGCTCAAAGGTAACTAACTAAAATTTTGTGGGCTGCCCCCTTTTAGAATGTCTCTCTTGGTCATATGATTTTTTTGTTAGGTATGTGAGAAATGAATGTACGCAGTTGAAACCAGAATAATTCGATATATAACTATCGATAATGTAATAATTGGGAATAATTTCCGTTAGGCGCATGTTTATTGATATATTGATTAATTTATTTTTGAACCGTCTTTTTCTGTAAATAACCCCAAACTGTGTATTTTCACTTCGAAACTCGAATATACGGACATATTTTTGCCTCTAGTCGTTCATTTTATGTTATTTTGAAGATAATTAACGAATTCACGAAAACACAAGTTGCAATATTTCACCTTATAGATTTGCTGCATTTATTTTGTTATTTATCCCTATTTTGTCAGATCAGTCGTTTAAAACGTTGAATATAAAAATCAGAAGAACAGGAATTGTGAAAGAATTTCTAAAATCTTGAGTTAGTTGCCATTCGACTGGTCTTTTCTGGAACAATTCAAATGAATGCTTTTGCTTCTTGCTGATGCTTCAACACTTGCATTGCTTCACTTTTGCCAAAAATAACTTTTAAAATGAATGTATAGATATCGATTGCTTGTGCTGACTGATACATCAATGATTGACTCCAAAGGAACTTCCTATCTCTATATAAAAAAAATAAAATGTGAGGGTTGTCTCATTGGTTTATACAGGCCGTTATTTTAGCTGATTGTATGTTAGGCTCTACCGCCTTCATTTCGAATGATATAAAGAGGATGCAGAGAAACTTTCAATAATGTTTCATATTTGTTTTGATCTTATACATTACACATACATTCTGTGTGAAAGACCTATTGATGCCATTATGTGTGAAATATAACATTATTCATAATAGGTGGCCCAAGCGGGGATTTCGCGATTTATCAAAGTGCGGCAGATCAATATACAGGGGGATACCTTGTACCCGGTTGAGTACCTCCACCAAATATGAGCCTCATATATAATAAGGCGGCCTGTGAGGGATGAAGGATCAGATTAGTAAATAAAAATTGATCATCAGAAATTCTCGATCGCTTCAGATTAAGGTAGGGTGAGTTAATTACCTGCTAAAAAGTGTATATTCCAGTAATCTGACAATTTGAGAGTGACGTGAAGAAAGAGGAGGGCAGCAAAGTTGTTGCTTCCCCCACCGACGAAAAGGTTTATATTATACAAATTTTTTTTTCCTCATCATCTAAGCTTTGCAACCCTAATATGTCTCAATAACGCTCGAGTAAATCCCCATTTTGCATCGTGGGCTCCCCTGCTATCAAATGTCGGCCACTGCTTTTCTGGGTGAAGCGCATTCGAAACGTCCAATTTTTCACCACTCTGGCGCATATATTAGGCTGAATTTGACCAATGGCAAGGGATGGATATGTTGACTTGAGGATCGCTGTGATATGTGGCTCATTCACATACACCTGCGACTTCAGAAAACTCCACAAGATAAAGTCTAACGGCAATGAGGCATGAGCTGTGTAGCACCGTCATTCTGAAACCACATCATCCAATTCAGGCCAAAAGAAGTTGATTATCATTGACCTATAGGGCCTGCCGTTGACAGTGATGGCCTGGCCAACGTCGTTCTCAAAGAAATATGGACCAGTGATGCCTTCAACCCAATATCTATACCAAACAGTGACTTTTATGGAATGCATTGGACGCTCTTAGATCTCATGTGGATTGGTATCGTCCCAAAATGGACAAGTTTGTTTGTTCACGTATCCATTCATTCGGAAATGGGCCTCATCGCTAAAGATGATTTTTAGATGAGAATTAGCATCAGTCGCAAACTGCTCCAGAGTCCATTCAGCGAACACACTCCGTTGTCTTCGGTCGTTTTCCTCCAGTTTCTGGATCAGTTGAATTTTGTACTGGTGCAGGCCAAAGTTACGACGCAAAATTTGCCAAGTTGTTGTCTCCAAAAGGCCGAGTTCTTGTAAGCGACGCGAAATCGACCGCCTCGAATTCTCCTGCACACTCTCACAGACAGCGGCGATGTTTTTGGCAGATCTTGCGTTTCGTCGACCTACAGGTATTGGTCGATCGTTTACTAAACCAGTGGACTCAAATTTGTCCACAGCATTGCGAATAATCTCCTCGATGAGCGATTGTGATGACCATAAAAAAAATTTGATAAAATAATTTCATGATTAGCACGTGTTGTTGAATGCTGAAATAATCACAACTGATTTGACAGATGTAGCTTCAGCAAGATGTCCGTTTATCAATTGTCAAAGTTCGGAAGTCTCTGTTGAAAGACCCTTCATGAATCAGTTTGCAATGCGACGTTTCGTTCATCGGATTTCATCATCAATTAAATTTTTCCATATACAGTATTGTAATATATAGCTGAATTTGATACTACAGTGGCTACAAAAATCGATGGAAAACACAAGAGGTCCATGTTTGAAAAATGTAGGTTGATGATGAAATCCAAGGAACGAAACGTTGCAGTGCAAGTTGGTTTGTATCAGAATATATTAAATATGAAACAGTATCGAAAGTTCCTCTGCCTTTTTTTATATCATTCGAAATAGAGGCGGTAGAGCCAAAAAACAAAAGACGACAGTTCTAGCTTTTGACTAATATTTAAAAAACAATCACTGATATTCTTGATTTGACAGGAAATTATTCTAGTTCCCCAGAATTGGAAACTTTTATTCGATTTAACTGACCTTGTACGTCTTATCCTTTCCGAGGTAAACAGTGGGATCAGCTACAAAAAACAGCCTGTACATGGATACATAAAAAATCATCCCGTGACATGTTATTATCCTTGTTCATGTCGCTGAACCGTGGTAAGATTTAACTACGTTTGGAAGATTGTCATATCCTTTGGAGTTGCAAATCTATCGAACAAAGAAATGAATGCATGTTGGGATAAACCACAGAACAATGTGGATAGTTTGATATCGAATTATTTCAACAGGTGGAACGACGAGGGCACAATGGGAAGATGTTACTGGTTCAACCCCACTTACATTCGTCAACGACTGTGTGTCTTTCACAACGACAGTTTCGGCAAGATTTTGGTTAATGGACTGTCGAAATATCGGCGATGCTACAAAAATGGCGACCGAATTATACAAGTAAGTAGAATAAATCGATTACTGCTATCTTGTGATGCACTGTTTGGAACTTTTGGTGAAGTGATGTATATCAATGGAGTTTTTTTACAACACCTAACCGTTATTTTAACAACTCGGCACGTGTTTCGATCACCAAGTGATCATCTTCAAGGGGAAGATCAAACTAACTGTTACTTAGGTTGATCTGCAAGAAGAAAATCAAACTAACTGTTAGTTAGTTTGATCTTCCTCTTGAAGATGATTACTTGATGATCGAAACACGTGCAGAAGTGTTCAAATAACGGTTTGGTGTTGAGAAAAAACTCCAGTGATATTTACCGCTATTTTGAGAAGTTTCATAGGTGTGTTGCTGATTTAGGTCACGTGTCAGTTGGTTAATTTATCAAAATCGAAATTGAATTAATTTCTTCACAGTGCTTTGATAGTCTAGGCAGGCCTTTTAATGTGATGTAAAGATTTATTGAACTTTAAGTGAGAATTTTGCAGTATNTTAACATTTTCAAATGTCAGAATAAATAAATAGTTTATGAGATTGTGTCGAAGCTATTGTTCCGGATGGTTATCGATATTATTAATATTGATTCTCTTTTCTTTTCAATTGAAATTGTTTCCGTGTTTTTGAATTTTCATTTCCATCCATCCATTTATCAAGCACCTGGATAATTCTGGTAATTTCGCAGAGTGAATGTACTGTTTTTATGAAGGCGAAACACAAGTACTACAGAAAAATCCTTAAGGCGCTCTTCAAGCGGTGCCTGTGCGAAAATAATGATTCACATTGGATTCATCATCACATTATCATCCTTTAGCTTTCTACTTCTTCATATTCACCCAAAANCACAGTCCGTCGCGTATTTCTGTTATGTACCGCTCTTGGTGAAATCGATTGTGCCAAGTCACTCGAACACTTCCCGTGAAAATATCTATAGAAGAGATACAAATCTCCAACCTTCCAGTCTATTAAGGTTGCAAGTGATGTTCCCGTCTCCAATCAGGCGGATGGCTCTTTTCTGGATGGAATTCAGCAGCTTCAGGGTATGTTTCGGGGCGAAGCCCCATACATAAGAACGAAACTCCAAAGAAGGTCTGATCTGGGCTTTATGAAGCATCAAAAGTTGCTGAGGTGTGTACAATTTTCTGGTTCGGAACAGTGTTTCAAGCTTTTGAGAAGCAGCCTTTGCACATCTCGATTGGGCCAAGACATATTGGTGTTCATTCCAACCCCTAACCAAGGCAGAAAGTGGAATTGTCTGACCTGACATTATTATATCCGGTACGGAAACATTTATCTATTTGGAGAAAACCGATGCCTAGGTTTTTGTGGCATTAAATGGAACCTGATAACTTTCACCCATATTCGAAATTACTTCTAGATCCTCATCAAGATGTTGAACCTCCTGCTGCCGGTGAAGATGTGCATCCGCAGATGATGCCCTGTCGTCAGCAAATCAATATATTGGGTTCTTGGTTTTTTCCAATAAGTCGTTGTCATACAAAAAAATAGGGTTGAAGACAATATATATCCCTGGGGAACACCAGCGTTGATGGTGGAAGTATTCCAAGGATATCCATCGACGACCACTTGCAGGGAACGTTCTTTCAGGAAGTTGAGAAGCCATACACAAGCTACTGCCAAATTGATGGTATGCACCAGATGAGTCGAGTGTCAGGGAGCCGAGTATCTAAATTACTTTTCTTAGTTCCATTTTAGGCCGACTCGTAGCAACCAGGGATCCGGTATACCCCCGGTGTATACCGGGCTGAAGGCTCTCTTGGGTTCTCAGTTGACCCTTAGACTTTTTATAATAGTTTTCGTTGGCCTGATACCGATTTCATGTTGTACCATCAGAGAGACTCAAAGGTCAGCCAATGATCTCAGAGAGTCTTCATCAACACCGTGTGTTTGCTCGATCCCTTGTATATGAGGATCGGTTCACATTGGAATCACAATGAGAAATGTTTATACACGGCTCTCCCAACACAGGAGAAATTGTCGCCCGGGGCATATCGACAAATCAGAAGTGGTCGAACATACCATTTGAAGGGGCCAGGGTGGTGTAAGGAACACTCACTGTCGATCAATCCCAAGAAGACTAAGATGGTCCTTTTCACCAGGAAAAGAAGTTTGACGGGCTTGAAACCTCCCGAAATCTTCAAAAGCAAACTAAACTTCTCTGAAGAGGTAAAATACCTTGGTACAAGTGGTACAGGTCACTAGGAGATGTCTCCCAGGAAAGGACAGGATGGACGATGGCTTAGGAGGACAACTACTCGGGAGGATGTAAAATGGGTCACATGTGGCCTAAGTGCTGTGGGCTTACACTCCCCCTCTCTACTCTACAGATACAGAGGGCCAGGGTGCTTGATAGAATTCAGAGCTATAACTCAAAACTGAAAATAAAAGAAATCCAAAAACTATTTCGGTAAAAGATTCTGGCTATCTGCACTGAATTACACTGTTTAAAAAGGGTCATTTTATTTGACCAGTAGAAATCAAGAATCAATGGATCAAAACCAGAGACTTCAACCTTGAATATAGTATTTACTGTAAGAATTACCCGAGCATTAGGTCCATTGACTCATCCCATTCAATAATGTCTACCGTGGGAGTAGATAAAACATCGATCATGAAAACCTGCATACCTTGGTTATCAAACCCAAAAAATAGCTTCGAAACAGTTACATCTGGTTGTGATATTTGAAGAAGCCCAACCACTTTTTTTCACCTAATTATGTACTTTTGCAATATTTGAATCTTTTTTAAGTCTTTGAATTATAGTTTCAAGAAGTGAAAAAAATACCCAACTTTTCAAAGAACAAAAGTATCTAGCAAATTTATTGAGCATGAATACTTTATTTTGAAGTGAAATTGACAGATGAAACTTTCAAGATGGCGACTGGGTGCCATCTGGGAAAAAATTAAATGGAAAGGGGGATTTTCTGACACATCGTTTTGAAGCTCCTGACAAATGCTTCACAACCCTAGAATATAATGTCAATATCTTCAACTACTATGAAATGGAACCTTCAATAATTCCCTGAATACATTGACATTTAACTACATACGCTTGAGTTCAGTTCAAAAGATGCTCGAAATGGTTGCCTTGAACTTCTTGACATATGAACAGCATATCCGATATTTCACGCCGAACATTTTCGAACACAGTAACGTCAATAACTCTACAAATATTAATTATTCTCTGTCGTTTATCCAATATTGAAGCAAGTTCACTTTCGTTCACCGTTTACTTCAAATAGTCATATAACGAAAAGTCCAAAGGTGTCAAATCTGTCGAGCGGGCTGGCCATTCCGTAGGACCTCGACGGCCAATCCAACGACTGGGAAAAATAGTACCCAAATAGTTTCTTATTTGTCTGGATGTTGGGTATGTGTTTCCCGGAAAAAGTGTTGTTCAGTGTCGTACTGACATTTTTTACGTTTTTTTAAACAGAAAATAACTTAACAAACCTTATCGGGTTGTTGAAATTGCCATATGGTAGATAAAAAGGAATATTATTAGAAATATCGATATTAATGTGTTTGCCTTCAGGAAATTATTAAATGTTCCGCATTTTGTAGTAGCTGAAGATGTTGACTTCATATTTCAGGGTTGTGAAATGTTCGTCAGAATTTTTGACATGATGTATCATAAGACCCCCTTTTCATTAAATTTTTTTCCCAGATGGCGCCCAGTTGCCATCTCGAAAGTTTCATCTGTCAATTCCACTTCAAAATGAAGTATTCATGCAATCATTTTATCATTTCGAATTTCAATTTTTTGAGTTGACCCGTTCAAAAAATTAAAAGGGGGGACATTAAAGAAATGCACTGTATATTCGACACTTTCCACTTATATAAATTATTCTGTATATTTCTATATCTTCTGTTCTATACAGATGAAGCAACTAATTTTTTTGTTTATTCAGGGAGGCGATTCATGTCCCGTTCATGGCAAAATTCGTGGTATTCGCAAAACGAGTCGATCCTCTGGAAGCAAGATTGAGGGTATTTTGTATGACTGACGACAAAGAGGATAAGACTCTTGAACATCAAGAACACTTCACGGAGGTAGCAAAAAGCAGAGATGTAGAAGTACTCGAAGGAAAACAACAATACGTCGAATTTGCTGGAAATTTGGTACCGATAACCAAGAGTGGGGAACAGCTTTCGTTTTCCTTCAGGGCATTTAGAGAGAATAGGCTTCCATTTTCTGTGAGAGTTAAAGACCAGCATGCTGAAGCTGTTAGCAGGTGTCTTTTCATGAAAGAACCTAAGGTAAATATAATATTTGGATCCTATTTAACACCAAATCCAATTTTCTGTTTCAGTTTTACTAGTTGTTCTTGATATATTTCTAGTCTAACATTTCTAAATATAACAATTGAATTTATAAACAGAAAGTATTTGTTTTATTGAAGAAAAAAGTAATACAAATCAATAAATTATGAAACAACAAAAATCAATTGGCGCTCCGGGGCGACTTCATTGATTCCAGTGGCGCATTTGCTTTTGCAGCTGCAGAAAAACCTGCAGCACCACATCGTCTGAAGATCTTGATCCGCCAATGTCCTCTCTTTCATGAAACAAAATGTATGGTGTCTCCGGAGGTTCCAATGAATTCAGAACTTCTCCAGAACATTTAGTGACATGACTATCGTCAAACTTAAACCAGTCCGTTTCATCTTTGACCAGTTGCGTAATAATGACCTGATTCAACGCCAGAACCATAGTGAACAATGACTGCATGAAGATTATAATAGTTGTCTGCTAGATTGAAATGTTCATCTATTTTGAACTTCCATAAGAATTTGGTGCATCCGTCAGAGATTGAGTCAAATTTGAAGATAATCTGTGTCATTGTTAGATTGACTGGTGCCCCAGCTATACTTTTTTTCTTATGATAGTCAATTAGTTTGGCGCATGTTTGGCAATTCATTATTTTTTCAGCAAACAGGATAATGAATCCTACCAAAAATCTTTTTTGTAGAGGAAATCAGAATTGTCCATCGCCCCTCCTTTGGTATTTTCATCTTTCACGTACTGAAAAAATATAAAAATGTAATGCAGAACTTCATACAGGTGTGAAAAGGCAAACTTTCTTATTCACCCCTGTAAAGTATGAGGTCTCCATACATTTTCACTTTTTGCAGAAGACACTATCATCCTCTGGCATGAAAAAAGCTCAGCAATTGGAATATCTATCACTAGTNGGATATTATTTATAGTTTGTCACATGATTTTTGATTTATTGTGAGAACTATTTATCTTATGCTCAATGCATCTTTGATTATTCTGCTTTAGTTTATCCCTGAATGTTATAGTTACTTGGTGACATATATCCTTGAAATTTTCGTTTACTCTCGCGCATTCTGAATATAGAGAAACCATGTTCTTGAGGTTATACAGTTCGGGGGTAAGGGAGTTAGAGTTGACTTTCTTTGTTTTTTTTGTCTGTTTGAGTGGAAAAGATACCTCAATATAATATTGAAGGATTTCATGAAATCTATCATATGCTTCGTTAGGACATCTTTCCTTGAAAACATGCTGCCAGTTCTCGTTTTAAAATCTGAGATATTTTTCTACAGTTGATACCCCAAAATCAAGCAGTCGAATGAAATATGTTACAAGGCAAATATCGGAAAAAAAAATACCTCTCCCTAGTCCGAAATCTACTTTGAAAGCTTAAAAATATATATAATCACGTACCCTTCGGAATCAGAAATGAGAAAATTCATTACAAATTCAGAAAAATAATGAGAGAAGCTCTACCCCAAAAAATCTATAATATCGAGGAATTTTACAATAAAACTCTGCGATGATTTAATTTTAGATATGATTTTATTCTCAGTATATATCATTTATTTTTGGGAAAGAAAGAATCTTCCAAGGAAAGAAAGAAATCGATGGAAAA
>NW_019293064.1:0-41648 GCF_000500325.1 Leptinotarsa decemlineata | reverse complement strand
CAGGATAGAAGACTTCAGTTTCAGTGCTGATAATGCGACATACTCAAAATCGAATAAAGGTGTTAAATTCCTGGGTATTCTTCTTGACGAAAACTTGAACTGGAATGCTCATTGCCAACATCTAATTCCTAAGCTTAACTCAATAAAATTTCTATTCATAAATCTGCGGACAGTTTTAACTACCACTCAACTAATGAGCATGTATTATGCTCAAGTTGATTCAAGACTGAGGTATGGTGTCTGCTTCTGGGGTGGGTCATCCATGACTCATAATGTATTCATTGCTCAAAAACGCATTATACGTTTTATTGCAAATGTCTCAAGGAGAGAATCTTGCAGACAATTTTTCAAAAATTATCACATCTTGACACTTATATCAGTTTATATATTTGAAATATGCATTTACATATTCAAAAACAAAACACATTTCAAAATGAATAAAAATGTTCATCACCATGACACTAGAACAAAAAATAGATTTCATGTGCCATATGCAAGACTAAGAGTGTCTTCATTTGCACCAGAATACATTGGAATAAAAATATTCGACAAACTGCCCGATCATTTAAGGGAAGAACATAATTTTGTGATGTTTAAGAGAAATTTGAAGAGTTTTTTAATTGAACAATGTTTTTATTCATTGAATGAATTTTTAGATTAGATAAGTAGGGTATTTTAGTTTTAAGGTGATGTTTTCTACTTGTATGTTTCTTATACTCTGTCTTTATTTTTACTTCTTTTATTGACTATTCCTATACAATGTATATTGTCTACATGGAAAATAAAGTATTATTACTGATAAATAGAACAAACCAAAATGTTTGCCCTTTCTACACTTTATATTAAGTTCTCCATTATAATTTTTATATTTTTCAGATTGTGGAATGTAAAAATACCCCAAAAAGGTCGATGAAGAATTGTCTTCACTTTCACAACATTTTCATCGGTTGTTGATGTGTTGGGGCATCTAGGCCGAGCGTCATCATTCACCTTCTGTGAACAGTTTGTACCACTTGGAAGTTGGAAGCCAAGGAACCGAAGGTTCCTTTCTTCTGAGAGATATTGGTCAAAAACTAATTACAGTAACAGGTGATTCAAGATCAAGATCAATTTTAATACAATGAATCAGCACTGCAATTCCGAAAGGATAAACTGCATCAAATCAAATTTGTCCAATATATCTAAATTTTCCAATCGAACAGATTTCTCTTCAGCTTTTCCCATTGAAAATGATCACAATGGAGAGGAAAATAAATTAAACTATTGTTGAGAGAAGTCAGCGGAGGCAAACTAGGTACCAACACCTCCTGGCTTCAGCGGAATAAAAAATGTCAGTAATATGTAGCTTATGAACAGGATAGTCCAATGTTTATCAAACATAAAATAGTTGTTGTTTCATCTAAAAAAGGATGCCTGCATGAATGGTATCAGTAGCACTATTTCTAGTATGAATGATTCTCTGATCAAAGCTGTGCTCAGAAGTGATCAAGAAACTGTGGTTGGCAGAAACTTAAGATAGGTTGGTGAATACACTTTTCATAAAGAACCAAATCCAGAGATTTTATCCTCGGTTTATGGGTAATGCGCGACAACACCCGTTTGCACGTTTCACAAATCACCATCCGAAAATTAAATAAATTTGGTTTCGAAGTTCTGTCTCACCACACACCAACTGACTATCATCTTTTCAAGCACTTCGATAACTTTCTCACCGGTAGAACCTTCGCCAATCAGGACCAGGCAAAAACTGCTTTCTTCGACTTCATTGAATCCTGAGTACACCATTTTTATGCTAACGGAATTAATGAAATTGTGTTACATTGGCAAAAGTGCATTGATTAAATGGTGCTCATTTCAATTAGATTGAATATCTATTCACCGAGATATTACAGTTCAAAAAAGACTCATGAAACAGATAAAACTTGTAAAACAACCTAAGGAAACACTTACAGCTATCCAAAACAACAAGTGCGTGCACTTGAAATACATTCAACCTTTTATTTCTTCTCAAAACCTGAACAAAAACAAAACTACAAAATTTTATCAAAAGTTATACTACAAAGCTCTCAGTATCAACAATTAAATTCACAAAACAAAATATCATGCTCAACTATTCTAAATTATTTGTGTCTTCAGTCTCCTTGGGTGCGTGAGTCTTCAAATGGGTCTGCAAACCATCTCTCCTGTTGAAAGTACTTCCACATATATTACAGTTGAAGCTCTTATTGATATCATGAATACGCATGTGCCTTATCATCTTATCCTTACGTCCAAAGCTTTTGCTACACCTGAAATGATTCATCAGCATTATAATCTGAAGATGAAAGGACCATATCATTAAGAAAAGGCATACTCTTAGGAATTGTAAATAAATAGTGACGTTGCTGAATAAGTGAATTTAAAAAAAAACCATATACAGAGTGTTCCAGAATTCAGTTACCAAGTGATATTTCCAATATGAATATTCTTGTCCCTTTACTTGTTCAAAATCAATAACACTATCTATTATAATTAATAGAGAATTTTCACAATGAATTTTATCAAGAATGTGTTTCACTACATGGTAGCTTTATCCAAAATGCATTGGTAGAATAACTAGAATTAGTTATTCTAAAAAAAGTCACGAATAACACTAATCTGTTTAAAATCTGTTTTTCCGTTAATCAGATGTCGCATCCCTACGAACGACAACCTTCAGAAGTAGAAACTTGTGCGAGCTGAGGATTAACGAGGTCTTACCTTTTAACGTGTGATTCCTAACACGGAATAGAATGAAAAATTTTGACAATCATTAGGAAAAATAATTAGAAATGAAATAGATATCAGTTTAGCCGGATACTGAATGTTCGGCCAACTTTGCAGCCGGATTTTTGGCCAGCTAATATCTGGCGGATATTAGCCGGCTGCTTACGAAGGCGGCGCGCGAACGATAGAGTGCACTCGATACTATTTGGATCTACTTGATTGCAACTTACCTAGACTCGCGATTCAAAACAAAGTACTTAGAGGTGCTTGGGAGGAAGAGACAGAGTCAGCTGTATCTCTCAAAGGTTTAGCCAGGTAGTGTGAATTGATCACAATTGTGACCCTTATTCTTGGTGAGCAGCAAATGTTAAACACTACCCAAATTTGACAAAGTTGGCCAAAATCTATCTTTCACCACCTTGCAGCAGTATGTATAACAATTAACTTTTTTGCTGGCCTTATTTATGAAGAAAGCAAAACCTCTTGCTACCTCTTAATGCAGAGAGGTTAGTATTCATTCACTATAATTTGCCTTTAGTGCAGTATGAGTACTAATTCATTTCCTAAGCTGTAGAATTATTGTGTGATTACTGATTGTATTTCTCAAGTAATACTAACCAAATAAGGCAATCAATTACCTGATAATTTTTTAGTAAATGCGGTATTCAGCCGGATAGTATTTAGGCCACCGTATAGTTACCGGATATCAGTTTTCATCTCTACAAATAATCTTTGATTTCATATTCCTCAGTCAATTGAGCCAGTATGACAAGAAGCAACAGGAAGAGGAACCAAAAACCATAAAAATAAAAATGAACCGTGTCTATCTTTGGAATTGTAGTAAAAAAATCAAACTATGGTTTGTCATACATCAAACCTAAGTAGTAGTAGTTGTAGTTTTATTGTCCAACAGATCATTTTCCATGATATACAACACGTCAACACAAACATGGGGTTCTACAAGGATTCATTATTGGAACCTTAATTATTTTTTATTTATATTAACTCGATTTCTTTGTTGAAGTTAAAATGACCAAGCAAAATTATTTATTGTGGTTTGACTTTGATTCTATGAAAGATGAAGTAAATGATGACTTGAATAAAATTTCTTTCCAGTTCATCTGCATAAAAAAAAAACAAAAACTCACCTAGGACACTTGAAAGGTTTCATACCAGTATGGGTCACAATGTGCCTATCGAGTTCCCTTTTTCGAATGAAAGCCTTGGTGCAGATGTGGCAGCTGAAGGGTCTGTTGCCTGAGTGAGTCGAATGAATCGCTTGATGCTTTATCAAGCTCTCCTCCTTCGAGAACCTCTTTGGACACTGACTGCAACAGAATCTTTCCAGTCTGTCCAGACCATTGTCGGTCCCGTCCATGTTTTCCGGCGAAGATTCCAGAACTGGTTTTTGTTCTTTAATGTCATCTTCTTGGACATCCTCCGGGAGGGGTTTTTCATGATCGTTTTGAAGTTCGTTTTCTGATTCATCACCTCTCTGTGGAGTTGCTTCTGTTGGATAGCTGTCGTGATTAAAGGGATCCAGCGTTATCACCATATTTTCAGAACCTAGAATGAAATTTCTTGTTTTAGCTAGCAAGTGATCAATAAATTAATGGAAAATTTGGAGAATCTCAAAAAAACCCGAAAAAAATCGAAATGTTTTGAATTATTTTCCGAGAAAAAAATCAAATCTTTCTAAACTAATTGGTTCTGTCAAGAGGCTGGGTTTATTTCGTCGATTGTGAATAGGTGTGAGCCACAGTAAATTCTTGCGGGTTGTGGTGGAGAATCGGATAGACCCACTGACTTACGACCTAACCTAACCTAACCTAGTACATGCTGTGAAAAACTAGTTACAAGTTTCACGATGATGCGAATTGAGTAAGGCCTTTGATTGTGTGAAGCATCAGAAATTGATGAAGATATTGGGGAGTTACGCCATAAGAGGTATGCCATTAAACTTGATTTCATGCTTTTCACCAAAGAGGAAATAAATTGTAACACAATAGTCAAATTAAAACCATACGCTCGGATAGTGAGCCTAACCTAACCTATATAACACCTAACCTAACCTATATAACAAATGAGGAATCAACACAATTAGCTTGCCAGAGACTTAATACCTTCGCAATACTTGATTGGATATATTGATCCGAAAGTCCTTCTGCAGAAGATGCTCTAGGAATAGAAAAAGATCACTTTGAATACTTTTGTGAAGACCGCAAACTAGTGCAAAGTTAAATTAAGGATCGGTATACTGAATGACTACTGATCTGTGTGATCAGCCATGAAATCAAAATATTTTCATTTCTCATCATATCAATATCCCATATCCATTTGCCTTAATTAGAGTTTTGATAAAGTGCTGCATTTTTCTTGTGTCATGTGAACAGTTATCAATTTAACGCTTATAATATATAAATTGTTTCTATTTTGAGCATGCCATTTGTTGCATCTCTTTGTATTTCAAATGTTTTGTACATGCTCTTCAATCTCTTTCTGAACACTTGATTCAAGTTAATTAAGTTTTCTCAGTACTTACTTACAACTATTTCTAGATTATATAAGAATCCTTACCATAATGTTTACCATCCTCTTCTTCTTTATTGTCATTAGCGTTCGAGTAAATGGAAAGGTTCTCTCTCAGCATCTGCAACTCTTGCGACTTGTCCTCCGAATTCTCTTGCGGGAAATGCTTCTTCTCGTGCCTCTGCAACTTATCTTTCCTACCGAAGCTCAGATGGCAGTAGTTGCAGTTGAATGGTCTCTGTCCCGAATGAATAATGGCATGACGGGAAAGATCCGCCTTAGATGTGAAGGTCTTGGGGCACTTTGGGCAAACGAACGGTTTGGTTCCGGAGTGTATACGCATGTGCTTGGATAGATTGGTGTTCCTCGAGAAGGACTTGAAGCACACCGTGCACGTGAAGGGCTTCACCCCTGTGTGCACTATGGTGTGCTTCCTTAGATCAGACCGCCTGGCGAAGGTCCTATCGCATTGGGGGCAGTTATAGGGCTTGTCGTTTTTGTGGACGCTCTTCAGGTGAGCAGAGTAAAGCACTCGATCGGCAAAACTCATCAGACAGCTTTTGCAAGTGTACGGGGTGTCGCTGCTGTGGACTGACATTTCATGGCTGGCACATTCGCTGCTGTCTGTGAAAGCGTGGTCACAAAACTTGCACATGGAGACACCTCTGCCTTCCGGTTCGATATCATTTGTTTCACAGTTTTCATTCTCACTCTGAGGTTCCTTCTCAGACTCATAGTCTGATTCGTAATCTAACGCGTTGGGATCGACGACCATGATGACATTTTCATCGTCGCCGGCTGAAAAAATAGACTCAATAATATTAATCCCCACTGTTCAAGACCATAGGAAATCACTGACTGAATTAAACTGTGGTATAAAAGCTTGAGAACATCAAGAGAGACTGTTTTAACCGACGAAGTAAATATATATGTTTACTGAGCTTTAGTTTGACACCATCAACATGGAACTTCCAGGTGATATTATTATCAAAATCAACACCTAACAATTTAGTACAATTAACTTGATGTAAAGTTTCATTATTTAATCTAACCAAATAGTTTTATCAATTGTTTTATTTTTAGTAACAAAGTTGAACATTTGAGATTTTGCAGAATTTAGCAGCTGGCCATTTATAGAACACCACTCAGAAATTTGATGAGTTACTTCATTACCTTTGACAATTACTTCGGACATAGTTCCCACAGATACCAAAATGTTAGTGTTGTCCACAAAAATAACAGTAATGAAAGCTTTTGAACAAAATTTCGGAATATCATTTATAAAAACCAAAAATAAAAGGGGTCCCAAAACAGAGCTTCGAGCTACCCCTCTTGATATACATTTTCTTTCAGAATTCATTCCATTCACATAGACCAGCTGACTACAATCCAACCTAATTCAATGCAGAGCCACGGGTACCATAAAACTGCAATTTGTCTTACACATCTGTACTATAACTATCAGATAAATATAAGGATAATTTATTAAAGAAATAAGAAAGGCAAAAACAAGCCAATCAATCACAATCTTGACAGTCTTTTTAAATGATTCCAAAAAAGAAGTTAAAAGTTTTAAATCTACATTGTAAGTGTTAGCAAGTCTTAAAATCTACCTATAGACTCATTCTGACCATAGTTAGTATGATTTCTGTATTTCTTGTTCTCTTTGAATTCACATTTAAAGTTATAAGTTCAACAAGTTATGGGGAATTAATGTTACTATTGATTATTTTGTGAATTACTGTCAGATCAGATTCTAATCTTCTATTCAAGTTAGGAATGTCCAATATAGTTTTGTAGTTATATTTACCGATATGATATCCCAGTTTGTATGCATAGTACCATATAAACTTGTTTGGAACACTTTCAAGGAACAATAGCACATTATATGAAGGGCACCAAATTGTGGAGTTGTATTCTATTATTGGTCTAACAATTGAGCAATATATGATTTTTAAGGAAGAAAGAAAGAGTGAAACCTAATATTTTTAGTGCTCTAGAAGTAACATTTGCAATATGGGGCTTCAACCCCATTTTGATGACATAATCCTCGTGATGATTTATATCACATTTATTATCCCTGAGAATACCTTAGTCCCAGCTGATAATACTACGTAACTTTTATAACTAAAATTAAACTTTAATTTTCAAGTTCCAATGTTTTCAAATGTTAATATTCTGAAAGGTAGATGCACCATGTTTTTCAACTGGAGTTATTCATAAAAATATGAATAATCTAGCTGACCTGGCAAACTTCGTACTGCTAGTTATAACCGCTAGTTATCAGTTGTCTGTTATAAACATAACATGACTGCAAGTTGTAAAATTAAAAATGACCTATACAAAAGCCTCAAAGAATGAGGAACGAAAGCCATAACATTTTAAGTTAAACCCATTACATATTTATTTACAAATAAACATTTTCTTTGCCTAACATTCCAAAATAACTAGAATTTGTTTTTACTTGATGAAATTTTATATTTGATCATGAAATTGCAAAACGAACAGGTTTTCAAACACTAATTTTTGATTTTTCAGAGACAATGCCAATTTTGATGGATGACAAATATCTGGTAACCAGGCATGTATGGTGAAGTATAATTCATGTTCATATGAAAGTATTTATTTAAAGTATTTTTTTTGTAATGCAATGTTTATATGAAAGTAGCTGTTTCAGAAGGAATTTTTCTTCCAGTTTGTGTCTGAAAGTTACTTCTTTGCATTATCTACACATCTTTGTGAAAGGTTTCTTTTGAAATTAATTGCTTCCTTCCCTTCTTTGGAAGATTCCCTCATTTTTCCAATAGATACTGAATATTATGAATTAATTACCTGCTGCTTCCAACTGTCTATACAGGGGTAGATGCGAGTTGTTTGTTGCGTCAGAACCATTTTCTTTGTTAGCAACACCAGCTATCTGCCGAAGTGTCGCATCTGACATAAAACATAGTTGTCTAAATTCCAGACAGAATTCGATTTTGTAGAGACATCGATGACAGATAACGTTGGGAAGTCCGTCTCCTTGAGAAATCTGAAACAAATATGTAATTTTAAACAAGAGTTAACAAATGTTAGTAAAAATGAATAACAGTTTTTTGAGAATATGAGAATTCACCTAATGAACTAGGAAAGTTTCTTTGAGGTTTTAAGAAAATTGTTTTTTAGATTTTTCATTATTCTTGTCAATTTATTGAAAACTTCCAAACACATTAAAATCTGACTATTTATAACTATGTATTGTAATCATGCATTTTGGAATTATTCATGAATTGAATATTACCTTACAGAAGAATTTTTATTAATTCACACGTGAAATCAACTTTCTCTAATAGTATTCGATGACTTGTAGTCATATTTTCAGTGAAACTGTATAATTCAAGAAGGCCCCATAGTTTCATTCATTAGAAGTTGAATTACATTTTTTGTCATTTGATGCATTATAAATTAGAATTTGTATATGAAAATCTGCTGTGTTTCAAACAGTGATATAATTGAAGTTTCAATATTATTTATATGTTATTCAAGTAACACTTTATTGTAAGACTTTCTGGATAGTTCACAAAACCGCAACACGTGTTTCATTGTACAACAGCCTCAAGTGTTATCATTAGAAAATAAATATTTCAAAATGAAATGTAGAGGTATTTATCTCTCCCAACTACCTACTTCTCCGGCTAATATCACACTGGATATTGAATTACATCTGACAGACATTCATGTCAGTCGGATGTATATGATTATTAATATGATTTACAACATTCAAATTGTTGATTATTGGACTTGAATATCAACTTGGTTGATTAGTTTATACTCAAGTTAAAACTGTATATTACACATTTGAGCACAATATACCCAGAGTATTGGGCATTTTAAATTTCAATACTTAAGTAGATACTTCAAATCTTGTTAATCAATATTTAGTACTGAATACTTGAGTAAATAAAGGCTGAGTATTTTTTTGGCATTTCTGACATATGGAGTATTTCTTAAATATGTATATGAAGTACTAACTGGTATCTAATACTTGAGTACTTTTGTTCATTACTTAAAACAGTTCTGCTATACTTGAACCTATGAAACAATTTTTTTCTTTACATGCATAATAAAAACACTCTATCAAGTCAATTTCACATATTGTTTTACTTGTAGATACATAAGAACATGAATTATTTTCAAACATTTTCGGAAAAAAGCAATCATTATTAGCTACACTTTTTCAGTTCAATGTTAAAGAAAATTTTAATGTATGCTACATTTCTAAGACAGTAGTTTATAAACCAGTTATCGAAAATGGTAAAACTCGTTACATGTCAAGTTTTTATTCTCTTTTGTAATCTAAAGGCTTTTAGTGCAAGCCTAGCGGATTCGTAGTCACGCCGAACCTCTGAAAAATCTATTTTCTGAAAAGCTTCATAAACAATGTTTAAGATCGGTTTTTGTGATATACTTGGGAAGCCGGAAGCCGTTACTTACACGTTCAACCACAACTCGAAAGTAGAAAATTAGATGCAGATAAGAATAAGTTTTGTTGGTACATTATATTATGGAAAATTAGTTTTTCAATATTCAGTATAACTACACGTTACGATGTTGCCGAATATTTCCCAATTTCATGGCTAGTTCAATCCTGACTCCATGAAATTGGTAAAAAAAGAGACCTAGGACAATGGAAGATCAAATTGTTGCTCATGTTCGGATTTATTATTATTAAATGCACTTTCGATGGCCAACATCCTGATCGTGAGTTGAAATGAAAGAAATTTGGAAAATAAATCTGACAATGATGTTTAAAATACAGACAGGTGACGCGTATATGACATGAATGACATGACAATTTGTCGGTAAAGCGGGAAACTGTATAGATGAATGAATAACCAACATTCTGTTCTGATAATAAAATTATATGACAAAATGGAGCCTTATCACCGTGTTCCAACGGAACTGTTCAACGTATGCTCCGTTCACGAACAAATAGGTAAACAAATTTCATTTTACAAATCACGCCAAACGTCAAAAAGCTGTCTTACCTGTAGTGCCGTACAATCGATTATTTTCTTGTGAATGCTCCTGTCTTTTCCTTGAATGTGGTTAAAGATGCCCAACATGTACCCGTCCTTTTGCAAACACAACCGACATATCGTTGCATAAGTCCTCCAAGGTTCCATCGCGATCATGAGAATTTGAAAACGCCACGAACCAAATTAAATGATTACCAGTGCTTTGTTGAATGTATCAACCTGGCAACGAGTGTCACTACGTGGGGCACAGCCGACAAACGAGTACTGAGACAAACTGAGGGCGAATGCGAAGACTTGCGCCGGCCCCCTTCTCGGGTGCTCCCGGGTATCTACTGCAGCTGTCCCTATTGGCGGTAACGTTCGAATTGGTACCTGTTGTGGGATTTCGGAAAAAGGGGGCCTTATCTGCATTGAAAAGGGATTAATTTTCGGGGTTAGGTAAACATGACAAATCTAGCAAATTTCCAGTTAATGTGATTTGATGGAAGAATTGTTTGTACCTGAAGTGGGCTATATTATTTTGCCTAAATTGAAATTGAGGATGTAGGTATGATAATATACCATGTGTTTCAAAAGTAGAGCATATTTTTCAAATTAGTGGATATGACAGTGATTTACAATGGAATATGAGACTGACTCTATTGGTGGCTCTTAAGCACATCTAAATTAAATATTTCCCAGTTTTTTTTTAATGAATATTTAGTTGTATCAAATAAAATATCCCAAAATGCAAATGACATCATTATTTTTGGTTGGAGAGGTTGAATTTTGGAGTTTATTCGTAGCTTAGCCAGGACCGTACCTAGCTATCTGTGGTTCCACAGCCCTTCAAAATATTGGAGTTGGATTTCTTAAGTTATTTTCATAGTTAGGAATGCAGCTAGTTCAATCTTGTGAACACTGAATAACTTTTTATTGGTTTTGATATGTTTAGGTCTTGATAAAAAATGCAACTGTAGTGAGTGGTTTGACTAATTCGAAAAAAATGTTTTCATTTCTTCAGAAAATGTCTTAAAAATGTTCGCGTGTAATTCATACGCGTTGAGAAATTACGCCTATTCCCTTAATTTATAAAATTAGTATAAACCATGAGTCGACTGTTCAATGCCAAAACACACTCGCCTACATGATAACGAAAAGTGAACTGGACGAGATCTGTTCAAAAAATAAGGTGAATTTTAATTGTCCTGAAAAAATATTTATTTATTCATCGATTCATATTTTTTCCCCTTCAAAGTAGTCCCTCCCAGATATAATACACTTATGCCAACTTTTTTCCAATTTTCGAAGCAGTTCTGATATGCACTTTTTGATATGTCCTTGAGCTCCCTCAGCGATTCGGGTTTTATCTCCACAATCGTCTCAGCCGCCGTTCTTTCATGGGTCTCTTCAATCGTGTGAACAGGAAAAAGTCGAAGGGAGCTAAATCTGGCGAACACGATGGCTGTTTTTGGCCAAACAAATTTACAAACAGTCAATGACGAGAAAACAGTGAGCAAAACCTTGATATTTGATCGATCTTGGCGTGGTTTTTTGGTCTTGGCTCTCCTGGGCTCTTCCATTGGGACAATTAGACTTTGGTTTCGATGTCATAACCATATATCCATGATTCCGTCACCACTTATGACACTTTCAAGCAAATCTGGATCGTCGTTGACGTCATTCAACAATTCCTTAGCGATGCTCATGCGACGGTTATTCAAGGTCGAAGGTCACAAAAATCATTTATCAGTTAATACTTCAATACAATTTGCATATAGGTAATATTTGAAAATGATGGGACATATGTCATCAATGGTGGATTTTTTCTGCATCGTGTCGTATGGAGTACAAGCAATACTTTTTCAGTAGTTCTGGATACTTATCTACGTTAAGTATTTTCAAAAACTGTTGTATTTGATGAATAGTCAGACTACACTTAAAACATCAAAAAAAGCAATGGAACAACTGACAAAAACAGCCACTCTTTCGAAATCATATGAACTTTGTTTCGACGAAACAATGACTGTGCCAATTAATCACAAAAACTTTTTGTCACACCAATATAATAAAAAAAATTATTGTTATAGTAATTGAAAAGACAGAGAATGTAAATATAACAAAACAAGTATGAAATGATGCTGATGCACTCATCACAAAAGCAGCTATCGAAGAATCCTCACATCATTGTAGAAAACAGATTTACTCGTTATTTTAATTGGACGCACTCAACTACTTCAAGAAGACATTTTTTTTTTGAAATAGTTGGAAAGGGCACAAATCTATTCGCAAAAAAGGTCTGACAAATATCCCCATTCAAAAAAACATAATTTTTACATACATTCAGTGGCATTACTTCTCCGCTGTTTAAAACATTTAAGACTACATGATTTTATACCATGTGTATCAAAAGTAAATCTTCTCTTTTAAACCGAATGTGATAGTTATTCACAATCAAATGTAGACTCAAGTGGCGGCTCTCGTTTGCATGAATCCTTATGCCTTACACCAAAATTAAATAAAAAAAAACTAATCAATACAATTTATTGTATGATTCTCACTATAAAAGGGTTTTACAAAATCCGCGACACGTGTTTCGCTAGACAATAGCAATACAATAGTATTGATTAGTTTTTCAATATGGATTTTCATCAAGTATTGGCCAGTTCTATTCAATTCCCAAATTAAATATTTCTGTTCTATAATATCCCAAACCGGCTTATTATCATTTGCAATTTTGCGTGCTAATTTTTCAGACCTGCTACTGAAACTAATTTATGTGATATAATTTTTTTAAATCCATGCCATCAGAAACCTTTTAAATACTGGGACTGGTATAATAATTTCGCTGAATAGAACTGGGGTAGCTATAAAATACTTTACAAAATTTGGTAATTGGTACGCTTGCTGGTTTTTTTTTAATTAGTATTTGAGTTCCTACTCCACGTATGTATTTGAACTTGAATGAAACTTGATGACATAACACTCTTGAAATAAATTTTCAAAGTTAATTTGAATTTGGCAAAAAATGTTTTTTTTCTAAAACTCCTAGTTGTATATTTTGCATTTTTATTTTTTTACTCAGAATATTCATATATTATTCAAACAAAAAACAACTTCAATATTGAATACCCAATTTGATATCGATAAAAATGACTTTTTAATACAAAATTTTTCGTAAAATGACAAAAGTGAATTGGGAAGCAGAGGCAAAATAATTCCTTTATAGATTTACTTATTCTAAACGTCCATTTTGATAAAAGTACTCAAATGTTGTCAAAATTATTCGGAAAGTGGTGGTGCTACCACCCCTCCTATGAAATTTCCGAAAACAACGGGGGTACATGTGATAACTAATTTGAAAAGATTTTCATTAATTTATTAACAAATATAGAGTTGCTAATTTTGTGAAAGAACAAATTTAAAAATTTCAAGGCGTATTTGAACGTCCAAATGAAGTTATTGATTCTCGAATCATTCCGACCATAATTTTTGACAGAGCGCGTTTGGCATTTTAGCAAAATTTTTCTGTTACTCAGCAAAAAATAATTTTGCCAAATCACGACAACTCTAATTTATTTGATAGAACTAGTTGATGTCACAGTGGCGGACCTAGACCAATTATGGTAACGGCCTATTTCGGGATGAAATTGAGTGGCCTGCCCGTCCTCCCGATTCAACTCCGTCATACTACTTTGAAGGGGTTATTTTTAATCTGAAGTTACTACAACAGAGCAATCAACGGTTTGAAAGACAGAGAATCAACGCCTCTTCCCTAGTGTCATAAAGCGCTCAGTTTGAAAATTTTATTCGACATATTCTGTGTTCTTGGAAAATATTATTCTAGCATAATTTTCATAAGTACTAAATGCGGCTCTTCGGAACATCCCTCCTCCACTTTTGCCGTCAAACAGTAGACCATTCAGAAGCTACCGCCCGCACAGCAGGAAATTCAAATCAGTAGATGAGCAAACTTGTTCCGAGCGCATTTCAAGGTCACGCGTCGTTGGTTAATGTTTTAGAGAGAGGCTTTAGTGTGTGGCAGAGAGAAACGTGTGAGGGTTGCAGAAGGTGTATATATTTTCTTAAAAAGAGGTTGATTGGGTAACAGGATCAAGTTTTTTTTTTTAAAACAATTGTATTTTTGCCGAAGTTTCGAATGTAATTAAATTCTTCTTCTTGAATTCGAAATGTCGGCAAGAATACAATTGTTTTATTAAGAAAAAATTGATCCTGTTATCCAACCAACCCCTTTTTCAGAAAAATGATTGGATCACTGAACTAGTTAACTTTATATATTTTCTATTCGGGGTATTAAGGATACTCTGATCCTGAAACAGAGTATCTGCTCCGAACTACAAAACTGTACACATCTCAGCAACTCTTGATGTTTTATAAAGCTCAGATCAAACCTTCTTTGGAGTATTGTTCTCATGTATGGAGTTTCGCCCCTAAGCATATCCCGCTGGATTCCATCCAGAAAAAAACCATTTGATTCCACCAAGAGCAGTACATATCAGAAATACGCGGCGGACTGTGGCTGCTAATCGTTTTGAGCGATTCAAATCCTATGTGAATCGCTATTTTCGCACAGACACCGCCCTCAGAGCGCCTTAAGGATTTTTCTGTAGTGCTTGTGTTTTGTCCTTGAAAAAATAGGTTAGGATCAGTGAAATTGATCCCGATAGTCGAATTGAAGAGAACTGATCCGGGTCCAAGTTTTGCTTGGCCACCGTAAACTTGTAATTGGATTGCAAATAAGAAATGGGATCATTGGTATCAGTCCGAATCAGTCGCTGACTCGGTATCGAAACGTATTCCTAGCCAACAGATCGGAATCGGATCAATTGATTCTGATCCACAAAATTTACAGGATCATCACAGGATCAGCATTCTCTACAGGGCATACATAAAAAAATGAATTTTTCCTATTAACTGAGCAAACATGAACAGAATACATTTTCACCTGAAATGATTTATTTTATGAATATATAATATTCCTCCGGTTAGCAACTAAACCGACCGCCACTGTTTTATGGTCCAATTTACTTTCCGTAAACAAACAAAGTTATGCTGCCTTCGAAGTAAGGATGGAAAAGGCCTCTCTATTGTCTTTAGTTACTCTGAGCATTTAGTCAATAAAACAGATATGTTTTTATGTTGGCATTATGCTTTTACATTTTCCATGTATGCCAACTGAGAAATGAATACCCGGTACAGGTACCTAATTACCTGTGTAGATATTGTATAAGGAGACAATGGTATGTTCAATCATCAGTTTTGATTCAATAATAGTGAGAGCACAATCTTCATCTAAGGGCAAAATGGACAACAGAGGAAATGGAGGAAATCGAAGACGTCGCTTCAAAGAACTTCAACGGTGTGCCATTGAGATCCGATTTATATTTGACCACATAGACATTATGAGAACCAGGGCTATGCATCTTTTGAACAAATTTGAATTGCGAGATGACTCGGAAGCCACAAGACGATTGATTGCCGATAAAATGGTAAAAAAGTTCATCAAAAATGTCCTCAATAGACACGGAGTAGAGGCAGATGAGCGTTTTACACTTGCTACTCAGGTGCTTTCAACTAGTATCAGGGGAGAAAGGCTACGAAGGGACATATTTTTGTGGTGAAGTGCGAAAACAGCATGTGAATCGTTAAGGCAGAGATATATGTGACTGATGATTTTAGAAAAGTTTCAATTGAAGTTTTCTATTTGGTGGTATCTAATGTTATTATACATAAATGTGTTAGAAATAAATTTTTCATTCATTCATTCATTTATTTTATTTATTTATACAAACAGGCTAATCTTACTTATTACTTTGATATAACATTAAGAAAATATATAATTTTGGTTAAAGTATTTTGGTATTNGAATTATAAAATCTATAATGTCCCAAGGGAGTTATGACCCTCTTTATTGATAGCGTAACTATGACGATATAAGCTTATAATATCCCGGTCAGAAATAAAAACCTTTAGATGTTCGTCTAATAAAATCATTGAAAAAGCAAAATACGACTGTTACAAATGCAATGAAATTCATAAGGGAGAAATTGAATACTTCCGGCCATAGGTAACGTGAGCTGCTGTGGCAAAACTCTTCAGAATTGGATGAAGAAACTAGGATTTAGATTTAAAATAATAAACGTCAAGTAGTTATAGAAAGCAGAAGAATAGTAGAATTTCGTAACAAATACTCAGAACAAATAACTAAATATTGACAAGAACGTCAAATTTTCTCTTGGGACGAAACTTGGTATGACACAGTTACGAAAGGGTAAACTGTTGGTCCGAGAATGTGTACCCCTAACATGACTGCAATTATGTGGAACAACTTGAGGACTGCAATGTTGGCTATCATAAGAACGTGGAAGCTAATATTTTCGAAGAATAGTTTGAAAACACATTGACCCTAAATTTGGATGCGTATAGTGTAAGTTCTATTTTTGTGTTTTCAATCCCATCGAGTTTATTTGGTGAAAATTGGAACAAAGCTTCAGGCGTAAAAATAATTTTTCAAAATTTGATAAGAAGGTAATAGAACTAAATAAAGAAGAAGTATCCAATATTACCGAAGAAGACTGACAGAAAAGGAATATAATAATCACGTTGTTTTTGATAGTAACCCAAATGTCTTAAATGGGATTCAAATCCGGATGCTAGGGTAGACGTCGTAAAACGTTATGTCCGTGTTCAAGCAGAACCTCATCAAATTTGTATCTAATATGATGCTTTTTATGTACCTTGATTAACTCGTATAATCCAGGTTTGACCATGTTAGGGGTGAACATAATGCTTTTTTCATGCACCACTCCACAATGTCAGCCTTCCTAGAATTTGTGTGGGAAGCTGGATTAATTTGTATTTGAAGCGTTATCGGTCACGACTACCGAATTCACAGGTAAATTTGAGATGACCTTTTTTGTTACCGTTTACCATAATTTTCAGAATTCATTTCTGAGTGATAAACCCCTGATGTTGTGCCTGATTTGAATATAAGCCAACAAATAGGTATAAAGCTCATATCACCGCCTGCATGGATAATAATGAGTTTCCGTCCTTTCGCAATATTTTCAAATAACCCTTTGGTTGATCCATCCGTCCAGTTCTTGGAAGATGTATGTCCACTATGAAGGTATATTTCATCAAGAAACACAATTTGTCGCTGTTGACTACGAAAATAATTGATTTTTTGTAAATACTGTTTTCAGCCATGTTCATTTGAACCCAAATTTCTTTAAAATTCTACGAAGAGATGTTTTCGGTCTGCTGAAGTGAAATATAAAAATCTTTTTAATTTACTCCGCGCC
This sequence comes from Leptinotarsa decemlineata, assembly GCF_000500325.1. NCBI lineage: Eukaryota > Metazoa > Arthropoda > Insecta > Coleoptera > Chrysomelidae > Leptinotarsa > Leptinotarsa decemlineata. The sequence continues at coordinate 24,052 of NW_019293064.1, read as the reverse complement.
GGCACCCAGGCCGGGTGGGGTGGATACACGCTAAACGCAGCAGCTCAATGAGAAAACAAAAACCACCTCGGTGATAGAAAGGTACTCAAGTAGAAGACAACAATAAAAAAGTGTGAATGTGATTCATGGGAAAATGAGAAACTTTAACAAAAAACATGGGTTGGCAATCTACAGGAAGACAGTTGTGACCTCCGACGAAGCTTCTGTTATTTCGTAACCGTTTCATTATCTACAAATCCAAGAAAGACTTTCGCAGGAACATCAAATGTCATTCTTTCTCAGGTCTCAGGTTCAACAAATAGCAATAAATTAAGCAATTACTGATGTACAGTAGTGAATTGAATTTGTAAAATACTGTGTAACATTCGTCAATTATTGTTTCAGTTGGAAAATGAAATAGTACTGTTTAATTTTACTTAGTGTTATTATTCACGAACCCAATAAACATTTAGTAGTAACATAAAAAGTCGTTTTTTCTCATCTTTCAACTCTTTATTTGTTAACAAAATATTTACAATACACCATTACTTTTAACCCCTGTAATTCGAATAAACCGGTAAAGAAGTCGATGGTCCGAATTTCCTTTCTTCTTGGTATTGAGGAACAGCACAGCCAGTAACGTTCTCGATTCCGTCGCATTCGTTGGTGAGGTCGTTGAATGCCTTTCCTTCTCCGCAGTTGTACAACCTTGGCTTATTTTCGATACAGATGAAGTACCTTTGACAATCTTTGGGGGATCGGAAGGACCTGTACTCTTCCTGGCCCAAACCAAAGTCCTTGGCGCTTGGTGGACAGCTGAATCCTAAGTAAGCTGAAACGGAAGAAAACGGGGCTAAGTTACATGTTGAGTGGATAATAAACACACCAACAAATACTGTATATTATGAATGAAAAAAAAAGGTAATCCATTTAGGAGGTTGTGGAGACTCTTGTGGTGTTACAAATCATAATACTTTTGTTGGAACATAGTTGATGTTTCTCTTTGACTAAACTTAATTGACAGATTTAAAATCCTGAGATTGCAGAAATGAGTAGGTACTATTGAAAATTATAAAGTGATATTGAAATTAAGTATAAAGAAAAATGGCAGAATTTTCTTGAAGTTGTCTAATAAATAATACTGATTGTATTTTTTTAATTTGGCTGATTTTAACATTTTTGTAACTTATCATTTCTTTCAACGTATTATGTCTTACCAAGCATAGGAAGAATAATTGAGTGGTTTATGTGATGTTGAAATGTTATATCTGATGAAAATATTTTGTATGTTCATCATTTAAAATTGTACGCAGTGATTTTTAATTCAATTCTGGTTCAGCTGATTCGGGTCATTATTATTTTAAGGTGAACCTTGGTGAACAACCCAGCTGCAGGAGTACGATTCAAATAACTCTTCGTACATAACTTCTTATAAGACTGGATAGCTTGTCAAGGTGGAGTTGTAATTTATTTTCAGGTTTTTTTTATGCAACTGAAAGGCTAAAGCCCTTTTATATTATAGTGTTATTTTTACAATTTTCATTTAACTTTATCAGCACAAGAGCTCAGTAATATTCAAAATTAACATCCACATACTATAGTAACACGAGTGTTTTATATACTATATTTTTGTTGAATAATAATGAATATGCAAATTTAAGTAACAATGAAAAATGAGAATTGAAACTTTCTCTGTTTCTTACCACTTTTATTTGTAATTAACGTTACCGCAGTTTCGTCCTATAAGGAAATTTTCAAACTTATACATTAAACTAAAAATGATTGATTACATTAGCCCTTATATAACATCACTATTCGTAATAATAAAGGTACTTACCTACAGTTATGTTATATAAGGGCTAATGTATTCAAACATTTTCAGTTTAATGTATAAGTTTGAAAATGTTATAGGACGAAACTAAATTAACGTTAGTAACAAATAAAAGTGGTAGAAAAAAGAAAGTTTCAATTCTCATTTTTTATGATGATTTCCTACCTTGTAGTGATGGCTACATCCATTAATTTATTCAGGTAACAATTATTTCAAAATGTAATATCCTAATTTAGTGGCAAATGATATCAAACTATTTATTTAAATTATGCACCGCTTTTATCTACACGAATTCCAAAGGTAAACTGTTGAATATAGTCCTTTACTAAAAAATGTTTAAATTTTCAAATTAGGGTTTATATAAGAGCCATTCAAATAAATTCTACGAGTGCCAAGGTCATGTATATTATCAATTCATGTTAATTGATCTGAGAGATAAAATGGTGAAATATTATTTTTCAATTTGAATATGAATATTAACATATAGTTATTTCTTTGTCTAACTGACATCAGCATTGAAGTATTCAATGGGGATGCGTTCATTACACTTATTGTTTGATTTTGTAAAATATTGAATTGTTCATTATTGATAATATTGAATTATACTACAATCGGCAAAATGTGATGCAACTATTGACTTTCAAAAATTGAAGTATAAAAATTTTCAAAAATTTTTATACTTCATTATTCAATCTGTACGTAAAAAGGATTTTTTTGTATTTTTTCAATATAGTCAACACGTACAATCATATTCAACTTTTGATCTCTTAACACTCTTTCGCCTGTTAGCTTTTTTCGTGGCTTGTATGGCTAATTCAAAATTTGTATTTGTTTGTTCAATTCGACTTTTAGTTCAAAATAACAATAATTTGGAAATCCTTACATTCAACTTCGAACCATTACCATAAAGCCATGTACCAAAAGAATTGGTCCCATAGTTGAACCTTGTGGCATTCCAGTATTTGTTTCTGTTTTTTCTGAATACTTATCATTGAATTTTACTACTTATTCTCTCTTTGTCAAAAAACTTGTGAAAATGTTGATAATGCAATGTTTTATCAAGGAACTGAGCGTTATCGGGAAGATATTCGAACTAAATTGTATGTACTTCTTGGCTGAATAGTCCGGGAGCCAGTACCAAATTTTTGCTACCAATTCATTTCCAACCGATAATTTCAAGATTGCTCCATATAATTGTGTTTTTAAACGTCTTTGAAAATATCTTTTTTGCTTTTGCCATACCATATCCTGCAGTAACTGCCTATGCAGATGATATTAGTTTGGTAATATCTGCCAAAGCGACGAATGAATTAACACGAAAATGTGAATATACTCTGGATGTAGTTTCAAGTTATTTCAATAGTCACGACCTGTTTTTCAATGTGAAAAACACAGAGTTAATCCGCTTTCACAACTATCAGAATAAAACCGATGATATTCAGGTGATTGTTAATGACTCTATTTTGAGAAACACTCATGATGCTCTTAAATTCCTAGACATTCAAATGGATGAGAGTCTTTCTTGGAATGAGCACTGTGATCAACTAGATTCAAAATTGAGTTCTATAACCTATCTTTTCATTAACTTGAGAAATGTTCTCAACATAACCAACTTATGGCTGTTTATGTCCAAGTCGAATCCAGGTTGCGCTATGGTGTATGTCTGTGGGGCAACTCTGCAAATAGTAAAAATGTATTTATCCAAGAAAAAGCTATACCACGCTGTTTGTTCAACGTTCGTCGACAGTATTCATGTAGAAACATTTTCGTTAAACACGAAATTTTAACTCTGATTGGATTATATATTTATGAGTTTATGTTTTCACTAACAGGAATGACTTCATTCTCAATAGCGATATTCATGATGAACACATTCGGCAGTAGCAAATGATACGAGTTAGAGCGGCTAAATATAAGATAACTCAAAGTGCACCAAAACGTATAGGACCTCGAATTTACAACTGTTTACCAAGTAAATTGAAGTCAATATGCAGCCTTTCGTTGTTTGGCCACTATTGTTTATCAAAAATATAGACAGGAAAATACCATATTCTGCAGTAACTGTCTATGCAGATGATATTAGTTTGGTGATATCTGCCACAGCGACGAACGAATTAACACGAGAATGTGAATATACTCTAGAGATAGTTTCAAGTTATTTCAATAGTCACGACCTGTTTTTCAATGTGAAAAACACACAGTTAATCCGCTTTCACAACTATCAGAATAAAACCGATGATATTCAGATGATTGTTAATGACTCTATTTTGAGAAACACCCATGATGCTGTTAAATTCCTAGACATTCAAATGAATGAGAGTCTGTCTTGGAATGAGCACTGTGATCAACTAGATTCAAAATTGAGTTCTATAACCTATCTTTTCATTAACTCGAGAAATGTTCTCAACATAACCAACTTATGGCTGTTTATGGTGTATGTCTGTGGGGCAACTCTGCAAAGAGTAAAAATGTATTCATCCAAGAAAAAGCTATACCACGTTCGTCGACAGTATTCACGCAGAAACATTTTCGTTACAAACGAAATTTTAACTCTGGTTGGATTATATATTTATGAGTTGTCAGTTTATGTTTTCACTAACATGAATGACTTCATTCTCAATAGCGATATTCATGATAAACACATTCGGCAGTAGCAAATGATACGCGTTACCATTTCTGTATAATGTCAAATATTATCTGCGGTACCATGAATGGGTGGGATAACATCTTTCACTGATGCAGCTGACGAATTTTCCTTTTAGTCACAACCAGCTGACGATTGTTATTATTTGAAATACTACACAAACTGTCATTCGACAAGATTTCAGCCAAAAATAAATAAAAAAAAAGTATATCTTCGTACACCTGAGAGCCAGCTCATTTTTTTTTCAATTTCTATATTAGGTAAAATATTATCCAACAAATTTTCAAACAGGAGTGAATCACTGAAAACAGTATTTGTTGATGTGTCGTATGTCCTAGAACTATCGGTTGGAAATCTATCACTGATTCTCGGGCTGAAAAGTCATTATTGCCAAAGTATGGAATACGGAACAATAATCTAAATACAAAAATTCACTTAGGTTGAGAAAGCGAATGCTACTTTTTGGTTAGAAGTTGAATCATACCTTCAGCATCGCAGGAAGCCACTTTATCAGGCCAGTCGCATCGGTAGGAATCTGAATTGAACGCTAGACCTTCGGGACAATCGAAAACGTAAGCGTGTCCATCAACGCAGTTCTTGAATTGACCGCAGTTTTGGGCATCTCCCATTCGATAGTACCCGTATTGGTGTGGGCATTCATCGGTGGCTTGAGGAGTCTCTGAAAATGAATAGTAACTTTATGAATCACATTGTATTCCATTTGAAACGAGCCACTCTCAATCAGTCTTTCAATTTTGTATCCAACCGTGTAACATGTTTGGAATTACATTGATGAACAATAAACAATAACAACGAGGAAATACTCTTTTAAGTGTTTATTAAAGCCTGAACTAGATAGTCAACCTAAACACACAATTTCATTATAGTACAGGATCCCGCCGCAAAATCACTACGTTCATAGCGTAGTTAATCAAACTAAAATTTTTACATACCTTTATGAATAGGAAAATACATTTATGACAGGTTGCCAGGCAAAAAGTGGCCGCTAATATTTTTATTTGAAAAAATCAATAAATTGATGGATGTAGCTTTTACTACGTGGTAGGAAATCATAATGAAGAAAAGAGAAATGAAACTTTCTATATTGTTTACCACTTTTATTTGTAACTAACGTTACTGCAGTTTCGTCCTCTACGGACATTTTATTGTATAAACTGCAGTAACGTTAGTTACAAATAAAAGTGATAAAAAACATAGAAAGTTTCATTTTTCTTTTCTTCATTACGAAAAAATCAAGCAACTAAAATACTTCATGGAGTAAGAGCCGGGTCAATCCCTCTACGAAAACCTTCATCACTTGGAAGGATGGAAAATAGTCATGAAATAATTCAAATTCATTCAAGCAAATACATGAATTGAAAGATGTTTCAACCCCAACTTCAATATTCTAAAACAAAAACGCTCAGTATTCACAATTCCATCTTTTGATATTCCCAGTTCATAGACATCAAAATTAATACGATTACAGGATATGGAAATATAAAACAATCTTCAAATACGCAAAGTTGTATTGATGCGTATTAAGCACTTTACCTTAGTAATGTGACCAGAGGAAAGTTGCAACCTCAGCATATTAATCTTTATAAATCTTGAGGTAGGTCAAGATCAACAGAAAGTACTGAGAAATTCATTCAGTATTCATTGATCACTTTCCAGAAACGGTTCCAGATCATTTTAAGAATGCAGCACATCTCCCTTTCATCGTTCTTGCTGGGTAGCAGTATGATGAAATTTTTTGGTGATTCTTTGTATCTTTCTTAACTATTTCATTAATTACCTTTAGTGTAATTTTTTCATTTTCATCATTATAAATATTTCATTCAGTTTTAAATGAGTCCTTTAATTATTTGAAAAAGAAGAAAATCTGTATATTTCAGAGCTGATGGTAAATCATTGATGAAAGTTATGAAAAGAAGTAGACCTAGATTCGATCCTTGTGGTACACTTGATTCAGCTGGAAATTTATCTGAAATTTTTCAGTTATATTTGACAATGAAAAACCGATTCTGAGGATAATTCTCCGTTAGTTTAATTTTTTATTTCATATTTACTCAATCATTATGAAATTTGTTTTCAGATTTCTTATACTTTATTTGGTTTCCCTGATATAGCCATTGTAAGTACATACATACATGTAGATGGAGCTGAAGAAGTTTTACTTTAGTCGTGTGGTTCGAAGCACACTCGCTTTTTTTAACTAAAAATATTTACGGCCACATTTTGACTGGCACCCTGTCGTAAATGTATTATCCTATTCACAAATGTATGTTGATTTGCGAAATTTCGTTGCGGATATTTTAGTCTTGAAGATGAGTCCCGAAGTGGCCGACCTACAGTAATCCAAGACAATGATTTGAGGACCCTGACGGTGAGCGATGCTCATGTAACGGTTTTTTGGTCGAAATTCATTAACTTTGAATGTCCATAAGAATTTTCTTCACTTTATCGGCAATGCGATTACCTTTACTCCTGTCGTGCCCTTTAACCCACCTCAGGATAGTGTTATTATCTACCGAGGCTTTGGCCAAATCTTGGTGGCACTCTAGTACTAGCCCTGAGGTAACACGTTGTCTGTTCGAGGCTAATAGGGCTTGTCTACTACCAGTGCCTGCAGCCTACTTCGAAAATGATCCTACAATTTCTCACTTTCTTTTCCAAAGATTGAGATATATTCTATATGGAATATCTTACAATATGTTGATTGAGTTGAAGATTTAGCCAAAGCCACATTTCCACACCACCTTTGAGGTTGTGTACTTAGCACGTTTTTTTAACGTGGTTTCCCACGATAAAAGCAATTTAACTTAAAGTAAGTAGTGAAATTTAATCGTCCGAGTCGTAACTTCCAAATTCTTCTTCTTGTTCTTCTTCTTGATCTTCTTGTTCGTCTTGTTCTTCTTCTTCTTGTTGTTCTGCATGTAAACTGCGTTAATAGCTATGTATCGCATGTCGCCTTGTTGGAATCAAACGGATTCTCCACGTAAGGCATGTGCTCAGGCTAGAAGAGAAGTGGTAAGATCGAACAGAGGTAATGATGAACCTCAAAAAAGACTGAGGCAAGATGAATACAAACAAAGCAGAAATGATCTGAAGAAAACAATAGCAGAAGCCAAACAGAGAGCGTTGAGAACACTGATAGAAGAAGTAGATTCGGATGTCTGGGGAAAGGGCTACCAAATAGTAGCTAACAAGGTTAGAGTCAGCCGATTGGACTTACTGAAGAAGAACAAATAAAATTCGCTAACAGTTGTTTCCATCTCACCAGATTAAAAAATGGGACAGATTACCAACGGCACCAGAGGAGATACCACCGTTCACAATCGATGAACTCATGGAAGCTAACAAAAGACTAAAAGAGAAAAAAGCCCCCGGTGCCGATGAACTCCCAGCGGAAGTCATCAAAGTTATCGTTAAGGCACACCCGGAACAATGTCTGAGGATAATGAACCTATTATTAACAAAAGGGCAATTCCCCAAAAATGGAAGATAGCCAGACTCGTTCTTATCGAAAGTTCGGTTTCCGAAAAGGTAGGTCAACAACAGATGCACTGGCCACGGTACAAAACATCGCAGACTAAGCAAACGAAAGGACTGGCAGGAAAAGGTACGCCATGATACCGTTGGATGTACAAGACGCTTTCAACTCCGCGCTATGAGAAGGGATCTTGAACGAAATCGAAAGAAGAGATGTACCTGCATACCTGTACAATATGATTGCCACCTACCTTGAAGAGAGGGAGTTAATAGTAGGATACAAGGGAAAAATGAACATCACCTGTGGTGTTCCACAAGGCTCCGTAGTTGGACCGACATTGTGGCACATATACTATGATGGGGTACTGAATCTTAAGGTTCCTAGGGAAGTTAACCTAATAGGCTACGCAGATGACCTAGCCGTAGTGGTGGGGAAAAATGAAGAAAGTCTGGTAGAAACTTCCAATAGAACTGCCCAAGCTTGCCCCCCAGAAGTCAGAGGTAGTACTGCTGGCAGCAGGCAGAAAACTGAAAAGTATTACAATTGAATTGGAGGAAACGAACATCCGTAGCCAAAAATCTATTAAATACCTGGGAATCCACATGGATTCCCAGCCATAAGCAGGACAAGCCATAAACAACATGAGCAGGATAATATCCTTGGGGGTCTTCGAGAAGGTAGCAGAAGAATTCTATGCTCAGTCGCTATATGGCGTAACGATTTGGAGAAGAGCCATGGAAATAAAGGTATACAGGAATATACTATTTAGTGTTCAATGGAAAGCAGCCATAAAAATAGAGTGTGCATATAAAACAACATCAACTGAAGCTCTGCTGATGATTGCAAGAACCCCCCAATAGATATGCTGGCGGAAGAGAGAACAATGGTACAAAACAACGTTTCAAAAGAGTTAGCAAGGTTACAAATTATGGAAAAATGGCAACAGTCTTGGGAGATAGAGGATGGAAAGGCCAACTGGACAAGAAAACTAATAAGAGACATAGAACCATGGATGAACAGAAAATGGGGAGAAGTGAATTACTTTCTCACACAAGTACTAACGGGGCATGGGTGTTTTCAGGTGTATCTGTTTAGGTTTAAAGTGAGTGACACATAAGAGTGCAAATATTGCGGGATGATAGATACGGTAGAACATACAATCTTTGAATGCATACATTGGGAAGAACAGAGACGAAGTACAGAAATGACGACAGGAGGATTAACACCGGAAAACAAGATAGGGAAGATGCTCAAAAGTATAGAAAACTGGGACGCCGTTAGTAAACTCTCCAAGACCATCCTGACAAAGAAAAGAAAAGAACTAGATGAATAATAATGAAGTACTGAAGAGAAAGGAAGAGCCCTGAACGACCACTACAGTTTGCTATTCCGAAGTAGTGCCCGAGGGCGGTTCCAGAGTAGCCTGCTTGACTCATGAGTGGTTTTTTAGTCGGTAAAAATCCGACACTATTTGGTCACAGGGCGACCAGGTGTCTTTCGAAGATTTTTCCACTCGCCGAAAAAACACTGTTGGTGATTCAATATTAGAGCACGACAGGCCCTGACAATGTGAACATGCCAAAGAACAAAATAGTCCGGCTTTTTTGCAACCACATTTAGCACTTCACCCCTTTTTGCAGTTGCAAAAAATTGTGTTCAGCAGTTTTTCCGGCGCAGGTGGAAGTGAAGTTTGGAGTTTAATGAATTGTTGACTAACCTAACCCCAGTCTATAAGGTCTAGCTGATAACCAAGCTACATTTGAACTTGGTGATATACCCGAAAAAGATGTTGATGAGAAGCAACCGATAGAAAAATATTTTAACATATATTACCACTATAGAGATGTATATACGTGGCGTACTCATGCATATTATGAGGATTACAACTTTCACAACTTTTTGAATCGTTATATCTTAGAAAAGTAATCAACTGAAAATCGAATATCTGTCAATTTAATTCTGTGATTTTATTTGAAAATTGCGAACTTAGGTTATGGTTATTTTGAAAAATATCTATCGGTGGAGTCAGAGTTTTCTCTGACTCCACCGGAGTTAGTAGAAGCAGCGAAAGTAGCGTCACAAAAATTATTGCCTGCTAAATCCCGGAAAATGTATGAAACCGCGTATTCAAGAATCATAGAATCGAAGATAAAAAAGACATGCAGTTCTTTGTCGGACACGGTGTTATTGGCTTATTTTTCGGAACTAGCACAACCACAAAACTAATCAGCAGTGTGGTCGAATTATTCAATGATTAAAAGAATGTTGCAATCCAATAATAATGTGGACATTTCAAAATATTTCAAACTAATTACATTTCTGAAACAAAATGAGAAAGGTTACACGCCCAAGAAAGCTGCGATATTTACGAGTACACATATTAGTGACTTTTTAAATAATGCTCCAGATGAAGTTTATTTAATGGCCAATGTTGTTGTATTTGGGATTGCAAGAGTTTGTCGAATTTGTGAAAGCAGCCAGGTAACATTAGATGATATTTAAGATTCGGGAAAGTTATTAATTGTGAAACTCAAGCAAACAAAGAATGATGTAAACAGGAGATTTGTAGTTACTGAAGAATATATTAAATTTTACAGAATGTATATAGCCCTTCGTCCAGCAGCAGCAAAGGATCGTCGCCTGTTTTATGCATATCGCAATGGAAAATGTATCAATCAGGTTGTGGGTGGCAATAAGTTTTATAAGTTACCTGAAGCAGTGGCTTATTTTCTTCAACTTGAAAATGCCAATTCATACACAGGTCATTCATTTCGAAGATCGTCTGCTACACTATTAGTTGAATCTGGGGGAGACTTGATGACACTAAAGAAACATGGCGGTTGGAAATCATCAACGGTCGCTGAAGGGTATGTTGATGAATCGGTAGCACACAGGACAGAAAAAGCTAATAAAGTGTTTAGAACGTTTGGCAGTGCTGAAATAACACCCGAAGATAACATTTCGAAGATCGTCTGCTACACTTTTAGTTGAATCTGGGGGAGACTTGATGACACTAAAGAAACATTGCGGTTGGACGTCATCAACGGTCGCTGAAGGGTATGTTGATGAATAGCTAATAAAGTGTTTAGAACGTTTGGCAGTGCTGAAATAACACCCACACCCAATTTGCGACCAGGTACCTTTTAATATGCAATAATTAGCATCGTTTCACCTGACGGACACTCACGCTAATCCAACCGACTACCGTTCGTATTTGCTCAAAAGTGAACCACTGGGCTCACGAAATGATATTATTTTTTTGCATTCTACTACTTCTAGGACCCTGTTTCATTATGTATTGAAACTAATATGCGTGTTATCATATCATACATTTTATTATGCTTACCCGTCACACGTTCTAGTGGGATACCGGCCATTTTTTTCGGGACAACTACCCAAACTGTGTGGAGCAACTTGTGGACTTTCTCTTACGTAATTGCTTTGTTGGTAATTGCTATACTGCCTATTTGACTGATAGTTCTGCTGACTGGACACTGGAAAGTAAAAGAGAATATATGTTAATATTTTTAATTTGATAGCGAAACTCGATGCCATAGGGTCATACGAGGTCTGATAAGAAAATAAGGTTGCACAAGCAAGGTTCGGGTTATTTCACCGTTTTGAACCATCTCACATTTTTTTGCAGCAATCCAACTTTTTATTTTGAATATTGTAATCAAAGTTGTGGTATTAATTTTGCATGTGAGAAAAAATGAAGAAAATAAAGAAGAGATTGAAAAAAAAATAATAAGGCTAGAAACAATTCAAAAAAGACAACCACCTAGCTAAAAATTCAGAAGTTTCATTAGGGAGAAACAAATTGTGAGTAACTATTTATATAACGAAAGAGATCCTGCAAAGTAAAATGAGAAAATGTATCGTGAATTTTCCTAACGTGTTTTGATAACAATTTTTCTTATTCAGATAGACAGTTGTGGAATTGATAATTCCATAAATGTTTCCTATTATCAAATATGTTCAATCATACCGTAGTCAGTCTTCTATAGCAAAAGTGGCAGAAAACACCTCATATTATATTATACTTGCAGTGAAAGCTGCAGTAAAAGACAGAGGTCAAATCTCGTCGGCCGTCAAAGTCGAACCTTGGCATCACAACCGACCGCCTTGGGGATTGAGTTCTCTGTTGAACCCATAGATGGCGTGTTCGTAAAGGAGGATGTTATCGATCTTAATAGTTGGGCAGAAAAGTTCGTAGGCTAACATGGAAAAAATAAAATTGATAAAATTTGATTTTATAATTCAATATAGTTGCCTTCGAGGGCCACCCAACGATTATACCTGTCATTCAAAATTTCGATACCACTTGACGATACGATTTGACTTTATCCTCAAAATAAACCTCAGTTTCGACGACTACTTCTTCATTGGCGCTGAATTCCTCACCAGAGAGCATTCTTCTTGAGGTATGGAAATAGGAAATAGGGGGTAGATCTGGAAAATACGGTGGATGTGGAAGGAATTCGAAGCCCAATTCATGCAATTTTGCCATTGTTTTCATTGATTTCTCACACGTAATATTGTTTTGATGAAGCACCACTTGAATTTTTTTCAAATGGGGCCGTTTGTCCGCGATTTTGTCCTTCAAATGCTTCAATAACGCTATGTAATAGTCGCTGCTTATGGTTTTTCCTTTTTCAATATAGTCCATGAATATAATACAATGCGCATCCCAAAATACGGATACCATTAACTTGCCAGCCGACTGTTACGTCTTTGAAAGATTTGGAGTTGGTTCACCACGTGCAGTCCTTTCAGATGATGATCGTTCTGATTCCGGTGTGAAATGATGGAGCCATGTTTCTTCCATTGTCACATATCGACGCATGAATTCAGGTTTTTTATTGTGGAACTGTCAGAGGCTAGTAGTGTCATCTTCAAAAATTGAAAAATTTCCTCTAATTGGAATGAAAGCCAGATCATTTAAATACAGAAGAAAAAGAATTGGACCTAGAACTGATCCTTGTGTTTCACCAGATGAGATTTCTCCACTGGATGATGGTTGTTCATTCGATTGTACTATTTGTTTTCTATCGCTCAAGTATGAGGCAAACCAGTCATAACAAGCACCTCTGAAACCATAGAAGCAGAGCTTCTTTAGAAGGAGACTATGATTGTTGCAATTGAATGCTTTTGATAAGTCACAAAACATAGCTACTACAGTTGAGGTTCGTATAAGCATGCTCAAGAAAATGAAAGATTGCATCATTGGTGCTTTTTGAACTTTGAAAGCCAAACTGGGTGTTTGATAAATTTTTGTGACTGCCTAGAAAGGTTAGTACCCTTTTTTGATAAGTTTTTCAATCACTTCCGAAAGTGTTGAAAGCAAAGAGATTGGACTGTAATTGCTTGTATCTTCTGAATCACCACCTTTGAATAGTGGAAAGACAAGATCTGCTTTGAGATATGAGGGAAATTTTCTAAGTGCAAATGATCTATTGATAGTTCTGGCTAGCGAATCTAGAGCAGCATCTGGAAGGTTCAGTAGAATTTTTACAGAAATGTCATCAATGCCAGTAGAATTTTTGTTTTTTATGTTCCATATGATTTCATTCAATTGTAATAAATCTGTATCCGTGAAGTGTAAATTATTAGATACATCAATGTGGCTAAGATATTCCAAGGGATCTTTCGCATACCCAAATATTCATGCACGACATGTCCAACACGCTCCTTTCATATCTTCAGCTATCTCGATCAACTTCACTTTGAGGTTATCCAGAATTATTTTATGGACTTTTTTTATGTTTTCGTCGGTAATAACCTCTTAGGAGCGTCCGCTGCATACTTCGTCCTCGGTCCTCGGTGTTCATTTCACCTCGCTTAAACTCAGCAAACCACTCAACAGTTGATTTTCCTGGTGCAAAGTCCAAATGATGTTTATACAGCCAAATCTTGGCTTCAACAGTATTTTTTTCGCCAAGAAGCAATGCTTCATCAACACACGAAATGCTTTTTCTTCAAACTAACAAAAGTTGCTTCACTCAAAATGTTCTATCTCACAAATTAATACTCCGACAGCTGAGAAATTTGAACACGTGTCTTTTGAAGGTTAGAGTTAACTAATACTAGAAGCGTCATCTGTGTTATTCTATGAACTCAGCTCAGCTAATAATAACTCAGGCTTGTCCTTTAAGGAGAGTAGTGTCCAGCAATGCAATTGTGATCTATCACCACTGACGAGATTTACCGCGGTTCGAAACAACTGCTGGTGGATTATAAATGCGTTGTGTATGGACTCTGGCTTTTTAGCAATTTTCTTGCAGTGAAAGCTGCTGTCGATGTCGAAGCTTGGCTTTGCAACTGACCGCCTTAGGGAGCCTTAGGGAGCCTATCTTTAAAATTGAAATCTCTAGTCCTCTAGTGGATTCCACATCGTACTTTGGTTAATGTAAATTACAATTAATATGGATTTTTCATTTTATTGTTTTGAAATTTTGTCCCAATATGTGAAGAATTATTTTTGATAGTAATTTGAGTATCCGTATAGATTTCACCATTTGATCGGTTACATTTTCAATATTCATGCATTTCTAGAGACTTCCGACTCTGATTATTTTGTTTTCTGTGGGTTATTTTACACTTTCAAGACCAAATTTCTTTTTTCGATTGCAGAAAAACAGATAAAGAAATGAGTAATTCAATTCAGACTGCAGGTGGTGTCAATATTGAAATAGTCACTATGATTCTGAATACTTCCGAAACTGAATTTTTTGTCTCTACATTTCCAAGGCTAATTTTCGCTTATATATTGCGAAAGAAACAGAAAGGAATCAGTGATTTGATTCATCACTATCGAAATAAGCTTTACATTTTTGTCGTTTCGTACGTCGTTTCGTACGTGCTTCGTACGTGCTTCCTCTGATTCTCCACAAAAAAATCCCAAGCGAATAGATTATGTTGCCTAAATTCTTCATAGACGAAATCAATTTTTCATTACAGAATACAATTCATTCACAAGAGAGTTTGAAGAAAACAAGAAACGTTTTTTATGAGCTGTTCTATATCCTACCAGTGAACAATCCTTGGAGAAAAATATGAACGAGCGAGACCAATGTAATTTGTCAGATTTACAATACCGCAATTAACCAATCTCGGTTTAATGATCAGATATGAGTTATGGAACTCGATGACCTTTATCTTTGCTTTCACTCACGCCATCAATATTTAGTAATGTATGGTTTTCTAATTGTTGGTGATCAACATTTTTCGACCGGTGTTATAACAAATACACTTACACTTTCTTCATATTAGGTCAATGATTCATTTAGTCAATTCAGATAAAACATTTGTCTAGTTATGTTTAAGTTAATGTTTTTCGAATGTCCAAGCAAATTCCATGCAATTCAACAAATTACTATTAGTTTTTGGAAATATTAACATGGAAAAGTATTGAGTCCCGTCTAGCTATGAAAGGATAGGTACTTGATCAGAATAATATGATTATTTAATAGAACAACTGTTATATAAGTTGTTATAAACACCAAAATATCCCCCGAAAGTATTATTTTAGATATTGACTTAAGAAGTCATTTTGTTTAATAGCTTTGAGTTGAAGATTACAAGTGGACTATATTTTTTGTTATTTTTATCGACCTACTTTGGGTATTGTCACCTTCACAATTTGAAAAAATATAAAAATTGCAATGGAGAACTATATACACATTAAGGTTGGTGCTGAAGAGGCAATAAGGCAAGTGTCTTATTCCGAAACATCGCATGTCCGCATTGGGGATGACATAAAATACATCCTTCAACAAAGGAAAAATATATCTATTTCATATATCATATATCTATATTTCATAGGAAATATGATATAACTAAATCAACCATTCTTGTAGTCAATCGTATATAATAAAATAAAAATTAATATCAGTAATACCCAGAGATTTCTTTCACTTCTTTGTTTCTCAGCATCTGTTTAAAAATGCCTCTACCGAGTCCGTCTTTTCTGTAGGTGGCTTTCACCAAAGTTTCAATTTGACTATTTTGAAAAAAAACATTTCGGGTTTTTCCTGTACAAATATAAACGTTGAAAATAAAGAGTTTAATAATGACAAACGAAGAAGTAAAATTTAAAACTCCCCTGTTCGATGTAACTATTTCGAATTCTTCTTTCTGAAGAATTTGATTTGATCAGATCAAGAAGAAAAGAAACTTGTTGATCGTCCGATAAAAATGCAAATCTTAAATTAGTCAAAGAATAGCGGACATCACAGGAAAAGTCTATTGACTATGAAATATAATATATTTCATATTTGATCTTCACAAACTTTATTTCCAAAAAGTTCACGACATGTTTCGATATTTTTAGAATAAAGTTTGTGAAGATCAAATCTTTTCCGGTGTAGTTTGTGAAATTACTATGGATCTTCATCAAGTGACCGCCGCGCCGAGTCAATAGAAAAGTAAATATTAAATACTTCAAATATTTCAAAATATATGAAAAAATGGTCATTGACCATGTCATCATAAAATTCATGATTCAGATGCGATAATTAAATATAAATATCAAATAAAGTGAATGAATTTACCATTCACCACACGCAGAGGAGTCGCTGAGCGCTAAAATCGTAAAATTATATAAAGTAAGTGAATGTTGAATTTTAAAATGAATAGAATATTTTTGCTGAATATTTCTAGAGAACTTTGGACCTCGTTAATCCTCGTTAATCCTTAGCTCGCACAAGTTTCGACTTCTGAGGGTTGTCGTTCGTAGGGGTGCGACAGCTGGTTAACGGAGAAACAGATTTTAAACATTGTGTTGTGGTATATACTGATCGACAGAGAATGTTTAACTCTGTACATGCTGTATGTGATCTGAAAGGATTGAATAAAGATTATTATTATTATTATCCAGGACGACAATTTGAGGACCCCGGTGAAGACTGACCCATGACAAACGATCCGTGGGATGACGGAAAAACTGGGCGTTAGCTTTCATGCTGTTTTTCATGGTTTATAAAGTATAGGGAAGGTCAGAAAACTCGATATTAACGGTCAACACAAATAGTCACGTTTTGAAGTAATTAGTGATTTTTTTGCTGGTATATTTTTGGCAAGACTGTTTTTGAAAGATCACGCGTGAATCGTGTCTTGTGTCATTGTCAAACTTGTTATCGGTTTGGTCTATAAATGATCCATGAATCGTGGAGAAGGCTTTGGGTTCTAGGGTTGTGAAAACATTAACTTCACTGATTGAAGGCACAGACTATACTTTGACAATTTTTTTGTTCGAGTGTTAGTCTGATGAAAGACTTAGTAGATAATCATATATATGCGTGTGCTACTGTCAATACTAACAGAAAACATTTACCAATTTTCGCACCAGATAGGACCATGAAAAGAGGTGATTATGAATGGTTTTGCAGTAACACGGTGCTTATAAATGGCGAGACAAAAGAGCAGTTCACCTCCTCTCGAATTATCACAGTCCTCATCACGTAACTGAAGTGAGGGTCAGTACTCGACCCTATTAACCCTCCTTTGATCGAACGAAATCACAAATGTTAACAGGCAAATTTTTATTATTCGAAAATTTTTGAATAATACAGACACCAGGTTGTCTAACATAATTTACTTTGATTGGAATCTTTTTACAGAAATACAAACAAATCGAATTATGTCGAAATCAATCAAACTTTCTCCAAGCTCAAGAAAATATATATATTTGTATTTCAATTTCGCTGTATATACTTGTTGCTTTGTTCTTGATAGCATACTGTTTCTTTTTCTTTCTTTCCCTTTTTTTCTTACGGTTGGATGGAAGAGCAATCTCAGCGATGATTTATCATACGCAGATATTGAATCCTGCTATTTGATTGGTTGTAATTGTATGGAACCATCAATAAAAGCCATTATTATTATGAAAAGTTGAAATCAACAGTCTCTTTACTTTTGATCTCTGCTTTATTTGCAAAATCGGTCGAGATGTAATAGGTAGACTGATAATTCCAAAACGATTCAATTGTTATGCTCGACACACTGAATTATTCAATCAATTTCTGAAAATGTTCCTATTTATTAGAATCCTCTCTAAAGTGAGTCGAAACTTCTGATGAAAACAACATTGTAACAAGTAAAACCAGCTCAACCGATTCAGTGTTTTCTTCCTCTCGTTCACTTTCACGTTTGAACATTAATATTCTCATCAGAGATGTTCAAAAATGTCAAGGCAAACGATTTTTTATCTAATATGGAATTATACACATTGTTGTTCTCTTGGAAGATTTATTAATTGATATTCAGAAGATTAGTTGTCTCATCTGGTATGTTAACGAGTCAGACAAACAAAAAAGCGATACCGGAACAACTGGTTGATGCGAGGTGAATCGAACCGGAGTCGTCACTAAAAAGTTCAACGATTATTATTTTTTCTACTATAATTTCATGACAGTGACATTGAAGTCACTTTCCATTACATTCACTATGGAGATGGAAAAAAATGATTCAAAATAATTATTTTTTAACACGATTTTTCAATGGTTCCTAAACCGGCACACACGGATATTATCGTTGATAATTTTTCCACCCATCCTTATCAATACAAAGTTAACAGGTGTGATCTACAAATTAATGAACGTTGCTTTGTCTGGTGTGGATTTCAACAGAGAACTGAATGTGACAAAAAATGTGATCAACAATAACAACAATAACATTCCAGATGGAGTTGATAGAATAGCTGACAGAATAGCGATGTTACATTTCTAGGTATCATGTTAGATGAATCTTTAAATTGGGATCTGCATATTGATGGGGCTTGCAAGAAACTTAATGATGCATTTTTCGCGATCAAGCAAATGAAATTGCTCGTAGATAAAAAACTCTCTTAAGTATATATTTTGCAATGGCATATCCGCATATTTCTTCAAATATAATGTCATGGGGATGCAATTTTAATAGAATATTTGTAGCCCAAAAACGCATTATGAGACTGTTTTTTATATGGATTTTCGTGATAGCTGCAAACCTATTCGTGTAAGGGAAAATATATTATCAGTGCCATGCATATATTTATTCAAATGTGTGACTTATGTAAGAACTAATCGTCCATCTCTTGAAACGAATTCTTCTACTCATAATTACTGTACACGTCATGGTGGTATTTTAACAATGACCTCGCACAAATCAAATGAATTTCTCCAATATACAATGCTATCTCACTCTTCAATAAATTGCCTCAGTAGATAATAACATTATCCTGAGGTGGATTAAAGGGCACGACAGGAGTAAAGGTAATCGCATTGCCGACTCTTAAGCCAAGGAAGCGGCTGGACTAAGAATTTTAGGACCCAGTGGCACCAACGGCCTGATGACTTCGACAATTGCGGAACTAGCCAAATGGAATGAAAGCAAAGAAGGCAATATTGTCAGGATCACCCTCGGCGACCCTAGGAAGCTGGCGCCAAAGGAATATCTGGCGATGACCAGGAAAAATCTACGCTTAACAGTAGGATTTCTGACTTGCCACGTCAACTAAGAAAACACCTCCATAATATGGGGGTAATGAATACCTCTATGCAGGATGTGTGAGCAGGAAGATGAAACTGTCAATCATGTCCTATGCGAGTGCCCGGAGTTATCGTCAATAAGAGAGTGTATGTTCGGCGAGTCTTGGCCTACACCTGCTGATATAAAGGAGATGTGTCCCAGTGACATGTCCACCTTCCTGAAAAGGACAGGATGGACGATGACCTAGGAGGACAACTCCTCGGGAGGATGTAAAATGGATCACATGTGGCCTAAGTGCTGGGGGCCTACACTCACCCTCCGTAATCTACAGATACAGATAGAGATTGCCTGATCCAATCAAGGAGTCAGAATCATATAAAATCTTCAAGAATAATACGAAAATATTCTAAATAAAAAATATTTTCGTAGTTTTAAAGACTATTGGAGTGATAATTTCTGAGAATAAATATATATGTATTTGTTTTTAAAATGTAACATTTGTATATTAGGTGCTGTGATTTATGTTTTTGTATTTATATTTTATCTTTATTCTTCAACTTTTCATTCAATTATGACTAACTATAGTTTTCATTCTTTATATGTATATAACATGTATTACAATTATTGACTTACCATATGTTCAATGTACGTGTACAATGTACTGAAAATGGTTAATAAAATTTTCATCATTATTATTATTACAATGGTTGTGATAGTAATTCATATTAGGCACATGAAAGAGGGCACTAAAGTCTCAGAAATATTATTTCATTAAAACAAAAATATTGTTGTCAAAATTGTGATTCCATATATGTAATCATCATTTTTAATCTGGTTAGTAAAATTTTCTTACGCCACTGCAAGAGACAGATTGAGGCAAAAACGTCAGTCATTTCTGAGAATTTAGTGACTACCATTTTGGAATAATAGTATAATAGCTTATTCACTACCCAAAACCCTTTACAGTCAAGCCATAAAGGAACTTTTCTTAGAAACGGGGGTAACAATTATGAAACGTAAACTTATTTTTGCCAAACTAGTAAAAAACAAAGGCATTTTCCATGTTTTACATAGGTCAAACTGCACGTTTAATAGAGAACAGAAAAAATTTTCCGAACAAAAAAATTAATTCATCATAATATGCTACTTTTCTCCTTGCAGAAGGGCATGAATTCAATCATGAATTCAAAACTCTTTATTTTCAGAAGAAATGTTTGAAACCCATCCTGAAACCCATTTTCTATAGTAGGGTTTGTGATGCACTGTTTGGAACCTTTGGTGTAGTGAAGAATATTACAGGAGTTTGATCTTCCTCTTGAAGATGATCACTTGGTGATTGAAACACGTGTCAGGGAGTTAGAAAAACTCCAGTAATATTTATAATAGGGTTAAAATAAATATTATGACAAAAGCAAAAATGTACAAATTGAATATGGTAAAGTCATTGATTATAATTTGAATAAATTGTTATACAAGGGTGGTCTGAAGAATTTCTGACTCAAAAAAGATTTTTTTTCCTTCAACATAGTTCATTTTCAACTCTACATACTTTTTTGTAGAATAATTATTCACGAAGGTGAGTGCCTTTTCTTTGAGAAAAATCTCTGTCCACTGAGCGCGCAATTTCCAGATGAGGGGACAAAAAGAAATCGCTTGGGGCTAGATCTGGTGAGTAAGGTGGATGGTCAAGCAGTTCAAACTATAATTCATGGATTTTCGCCATGGAAACCGCTGAGGTGTCAGACGATGCGTTGTCTTGGTGAAACAAAATTTTCTATTTCTACAAATGAGGCCGTTTTTCCGCAAGTTCTGTCTTCAGCTTGTCAAGTTATGATGGGTAGTATGCACCTGTAATGTAATGGGAAAAAACTGCAGTAATATGCATTACTACACCAAAGGTTCCAAACAGAGCGGCATCATAAGTAAGTTATTGAATATTATGAATGGTAAGTTACGAAACTTAACGGGTAATGAACTGTATAGATTACTTTCTATATTATATGTACTGTTCAGTTGATCAGTTGTAGAAAATAAAAGAGTTCATATAAAACCAGATAACTAGTGACAAATATAAAATCTGAAATAATATTCGAAAGATTAGTTTTCATTTTTTTTGCGAACAGTGTTAGGAAATACAGCCAGAGTCAACTATTAACACTTCCTTAAGAGTTCTTGTTTCGTATCATCATTGAGTAATAACTTGCATAGCAATTCGCTCGGTCAATGTTCAAGCTTGAAATAATTTGTCAGCGATGATGCAGTAATTGTGAATTTTCATATATAAATAATTTATCATTTCACTCCTTCCACCGCTGTTTATGTTTGTGGAAAGAATATTGAATGTATTTGCTCACAAAGTAATGGATGAAAGTATGTATTCAAGAGGAGTTTCGGAATGATTTATCCCAGAAAGTGACAGGACAGGGACACGAAGGTGAATTCAAAGAATGTGCAGCTAGAATTCCTAAGGATTTTTTATAGTCGCAATTATGCATCCAAAGGATATCCTCTAATGTTCAGGGAATCTAGGGTAGGTAGAATTAGAATCAGTTTCTTTGTGTGAGTTAGAGAAAACGTATAAGGTCATGAGATATGTTTTAAGTTCTTCAAACGAGAGAATAAAGATTGCTGAAATGATAAAGCAAAAGATCTATGAAATTTTTCTCATAGAAATATTGCTGGAAAAACAAAAATGACAGATATCTTAACGATCTTGATTGACCTAGAAACTACGGCTTTTTTGGTATTTTTTTGCTGCTCGGGAGTCNACTGATCGACAGAGATATTATATTATACTTGCAGTGAAAGCTGCAGTAAAAGACAGAGGTCAAATCTCGTCGGCTGTCAAAGTCGAACCTTGGCATCACAACCGACCGCCTTGGGGATTGAGTTCTCTGTTGATCCCATAGATGGCGTGTTCGTAAAGGAGGATGTTATCCTCCAAATTTGACGATACGATTTGACTTTATCCTCAAAATAAACCTCAGTTTCGACGACTACTTCTTCATTGGCGCTAAATTCCTCACCAGCGAGCATTTTTCTTGAGGTATGGAAATAGGAAATAGGGGGTAGATCTGGAAAATACGGTGGATGTGGAAGAAATTCGAAGCCCAATTCATGCAATTTTGCCATTATTTTCATTGATTTCTCACACGTAATATTGTCTTGATGAAGTACCACTTGAATTTTTTTCAAACGGGGTCGTTTGTCCGCGATTTCGTCCTTCAAATGCTTCAATAACGCTATGTAATAGTCGCTGCTGATGGTTTTTCCTTTTTCAATATAGTCCATGAATATAATACAATGCGCATCCCAAAATACGAATACCATAAACTTGCCAGCCGACTGTTGCGTCTTTGCACGCTTTGTAGTTGGTTCACCACGTGCAGTCCACTCAGATGATGATTGTTTTGATTCCGGTGTGAAATGATGGAGCCATGTTTCTTCCATTGTCACATATCGACGCATGAATTCGGGTTTTTTATTGTGGAACAGAGGCTGGTAGTGTCATCTTCAAAAATTGTAAAATTTCCTCTAATTGGAATGAAAGCCAGATCATTTGAATACAGAAGAAAAAGAATTAGACCTAGAACTGATCCTTAGGGTACACCAGATAAGATTTCTCCACTGGATGATGGTTGTCCATTCGATTGTACTATTTGTTTTCTATCGCTCCCAGTATGAAGCAAACCAGTCATAACAAGCACCTCTGAAACCATAGAAGCAGAGCTTCTTTAGAAGGAGACTATGATTGTGGCAATCGAAGGCTTTTGAGTAACAAAACATAGCTACTACAGTTGAGGTTCGTATAAGCATGCTCAAGAAAATGAAAGATTGCATCATTGGTGCTTTTTGAACTTTGAAAACCAAACTGGGTGTTTGATAAAATTTTGTGACTATCTAGAAAGGGTAGTACCCTTTTTGACAAGTTTTTCAATCACTTCTGAAAGTGTTGAAAGTAAAGAGATTGGTCTGTAATTGCTTGGATCTTCTGAATCACCACCTTTGAATAATGGAAAGACAAGAGCTGCTTTGGGACATGAAGAAAATTTTCCAAGTGCAAATGATCTATTGATAGTTCTGGCTATAGCGAATCTAGAGCAGCATCTGGAAGGTTCAGTAGAATTTTTACAGAAATGTCATCAATGCCAGTACAATTTTTGTTTTTCATGTTCCATATGATTTCATTCAATTGTAATAAATCTGTATCCGTAAAGTGGAAATTATTAGATACATCAATGTGGCTACCCACATTGATGTATATCAAATTGATGTACACATTGATGTATACC
Source organism: Leptinotarsa decemlineata (assembly GCF_000500325.1). Classification (NCBI taxonomy): domain Eukaryota; kingdom Metazoa; phylum Arthropoda; class Insecta; order Coleoptera; family Chrysomelidae; genus Leptinotarsa; species Leptinotarsa decemlineata. The sequence goes on along the minus strand of NW_019293064.1, from coordinate 341 downwards.
CAAATATTCACGCACGACATGTCCAACACGCTCCTTTGATATCCTCAGCTATCTCGATTAACTTCACTTTGAGGTCATCCAGAATAGCGAATAGATTATGTTGCCTAAATTCTTCATGAACGAAATCAATTTTTCATTACAGAATACAGAAGTAACTTTCACTTTCCAATTCATTCACAAGAGAGTTTGAAGAAAACAAGAGACGTTTTTTATGAGCTGTTCTTCTGTATACCAGTGAACAATCCGTGGAGAAAAATATGAACGAGCGAGACCAATGTAATTTGTCAGATTTACAATACCGCAATTAACCAATCTCGGTTTAATGATCAGATATGAGTTAT
>NW_019293063.1:4995-42192 GCF_000500325.1 Leptinotarsa decemlineata | reverse complement strand
GAGGACTGGTCTGCGAATATATAAAAGTATAAAAACATACATGTTGTTTGTTTCTTTGGGAAACATTAGTACAGTAAAATAGGTTAAAGATATTATATTTTATGATAACTATTACAGCTACTTCGAAAAAAATCAGTAAATGTATAGCAATTTCATTAAATTTATATTGATGTCGTAAATAATACTCACTTTCATTATCATATAAAATTACTATGTTACAATGGTAAAATTGAAATGTATTATGTCGATATTTTATAATATATCAATTTCAAGATATAATAAAGCATGTTACAGAATCCATCGAAGAATGTGTGATTTTTTTATAACACAAAAAGCATTTTGTCTTTTTCTGGAAGTTTCCCACAAACAATGTGGAAACTTCTCTAGAAATTACCACAGTGAAAAGTAATTTCTGGTAAAATAGTTCAATTCTAATATCTTCATTTGGAATAATGTTGATATTTTAATATTCAAGGTGTATTGATGAGTTGAGGGTCAAAATGATGAAATAATTTCACTTTAACCACCTTACCCCTTCGGAAATGATTTAGGAAGCCATGAATATGGTTTAATATAAGAATGAAACGTTGGGTTAAATTCTAGCGAAGCAAAAAACAAGAATTAATTTCAATCAAATTAATGAGAGTCGATCATTAAAAAAAAAAAGGGAAAAAAATTTACCAGGCCCCGGCGAGATTCGAACTCACGATCTCCTGTTTACTAGACAGGCGCTTTAACCAACTAAGCCACGGCGCCGTTGTTAGTTCTCATATGTAATACTTCATGTATAGAAATTCATATAAGGTGTATTTTAAAATTTGATTCATTAAAATAATGAGATAGTCAGAATATAGACTAGTGCACTAAGCAGAAAACCTTTACGAACATAAATATTTAATATAAACATTTATACTTGAATCATTTGAGGAAACACGAGAACTCTAAAATTTGTAACAATGCATATAAAATAAATAAGAAAGCTGTTGAAAAAAGTCAATGAATCCAGCAACAAAAGTAAAACACTTAGGAATATTTTTAAACAGCCCTCTAAAATTAATGAAACCGAAAGTATTTCTATAAATCATAATTTTATTTCTGACCGAGATATTATAAGCTTATATCGTCATAGTTACGCTATCAATAAAGAGGGTCATAACTCCCTTGGGACATTATAGATTTTATAATTCCCTCTACCTTTTCCAAGTAAAAATAAATAGAAATGATGACTGACCCATATTTTATTTATTCACGTCATTACAAATAATAAATGTACAATTTTGAAATGTTCCCTGAAAATTACTTCCGCCACTAGAAACAATTCCTTCTTTTGTATGGCTGGAGCTTCTGTTCACTACAGTCGAGGTACCTGCCTCTTCTGATGACAAAGTAGACAACATACGCGCCGTTTTATTAGAAAATTCCTTACCAGTTCTTGAAAATATGCCAGAAATACAGTTTCAGTGACATCTTTTGGCATAACATTTTTCCGTGTCAGCCAGTCCAGATATATTTTGTATTCTTTTTGGTATACGGCTTCACTTTTCGATGGAATTAATGATTCTCTTGCTTGTTCAGCTTTTTTCAAAATATCCTCCATTATATTTGGGGTAGAAAACACGTTTTCACCGCAAACACAGCTTGATAACAAAGTTCTGTTTATAAACAAGTAACATAGCAACAACCTAGCAACAAGAAAACTCTACTTTAATCAACGGTACCTGATTCAAATATACCGGGAAGGTAATGAATTGGTACATTTTTCCGTTTCAAAAATGAACAAAATTTTATTGAAATCGGTCAGAAATAAAATTATCTATGTACCACGGGAATTAATGAGCCTTAATAACCTCAGGCAATTGCTGTCCCTCGGGCCAGAGGCCCTCGGGACGCAAACTTTGCCATCGGTAATTAAGGCCCTCCTAATTCCCTTGATACATAAATAACTATAATTACTGATGAACTAAAAGTCGCAGAAACATTCGGAGAATAATCCCCGAATATTATAGATGAAAAAATTAAACTCTATTTCAAAGGAGGTCATTTGGGGATGGGAACTACAATGCCAAATGTCAACACAACAATGTTCTTTTTACCAGCCACAGGGCTAGAAGTAAAAAATATTGTGGAATCGCTACCTAATATAAAAGTACAGGGTATGATGAGGTTTCTATCGAACTTGTCAAAGAATGTATTGATATTATATGTGAACCAATTGCGCACCTAATAAACTTATGTATTTCTTTTGGAGGCTATCCTGATTTTCTTAAAATCGCACTATTGATTCCGATATTGAAAAGTGGCGAATGCACTAACATAGAGAATTATCGCCGCATATCGATCATCAGTGTCTTCTCTAAAATATTTGAAAAGATTATATCGCGCAGAATAAATGACTACCTGGAAAGATTCGACTTGATGACCACAACATGGCTTTCGAAAAAATCATTCAACGGAAACAGCAACACTCAAATTGGGTCAACAAATTCATGATTCATTCAATGAGAAAAAAGTCGTTATGGGACTGTTTTTCGACTAAAGTAGAGCTTTCGATACTCTGAGTATTGAAATAATTTCTAAAAAACTCTTCAACATTGGTATCAGGGGCAATATCAATAGACTCATCATGTCCTTCTTAACTAATCGATATTTCAAAGTGAAACAGAATAATACATCCTCTGACGAGTATTCTATTACAACATGAACACCACAGGGTAGTATTCTTGGTCCACTGATATTTTTACTGTATATCAATGATCTTCCTTATAACATAAGTTATGGTAATGTGTACCTTTATGCAGATGATACGTCTATCATCTTATCGAGCAAAACACCGGACGAAATGAATAGCCAAGTCAACACTGTACTGCAAGAATTCAGTTTTGAAAACAGATTGATTGCTAATGTCAATAAGACTGTTTGTATTGAATTTGCATATTTTCCTCGGAGTCTACATAACTTCACCTTCAATTTTCTTAACGAATCTCTGGAAATCGCCAGGAAATCAAGGTAACATTTCTCCATTGTATTCACCTCTGAACATCAACAGCCCGGTAACAATACCTACTCTTGAGGCACCTTTGGGGACAACTCCAATGGTACCACTGCCAGGATACGATTTTTCATCACTTGGAGCTACATCATTGGTTTTTTCAAAAAATCACAGTATCAACTGTACAAGTTTTTTCTTCCCTGGAGCAGGATCTCCATAATATTAATTTAAGTGAGGAGAACAATAGGCGTAACCAGGGTTGTAGCAAAATTCACTTCTGCTCTTTTTAAAGGGGGTAAAACATTAGGTATTATATTTCTTGGACTCTGCTTAGGCCCCTTGTATACATGTAATGGATCGTATGGTATCTCAGGGTTGTAGTGGATCAAACCTGGCTCTTTGTAGTGAAAAGCAGAAATGTGGTAGACTGTTTATTCTCAGATGACTTGACAAAACTAAAATAGTGCACGTTTAGATTTACACTTGAATTTTATATCCTTACCTACCTAAAATAGTGCAGGCACCAACCAAATATCAAAGAGATAATGTTATGAGTTTTATTCAACCAAAAGCACGAAAACAGTTTCATCAATGTGTCGATCTTTTCTGACTTTTAAATGGCCTTGCAGTAACCACGATCGAAATAGCCGTTGCCGTAATTATGTGGAACTATAAAAACTCGCCTTGAAAAACCTTTCTCGAGCTGCTAATCGTAGCCCTGCCTAGAGCACATAGAAATGTATTGTGGGTTCTATAACGAAGTGGCGCTGTGGAAATCACGTTTCGCTACAAGATCAACAACTTGTACAAAGTTTTTAGGAACAATGATTGATTCCCTTTTCACATGGAAAGAACACATAGAGTTTACATCTAAGAAACTGAACCAATCGTATTGCCTAATAAAATCACTGAAAAGTAAACTAGATACCAAAACATTGCTGTCTGGCGATTAGCCAATGAAATTGACAGAATATTCGTAAAACAAAAGGCACTGCTACGATTAATTTTTAACCTTGATTACAGAATGTCGTGTAGAATAAGAGAACAAGAGAATAAAATATTAACTGTGGCAAGCATATTTATTTTAAAACTCATGACATATATCCATGAAAATAAAAGGCACTTCGGATCGGAAGTACATAAATATAGTATTAGGAAAAACTATTTGCTCACAACTCGAAAACACCTCTATACAAAAAAGACTCCTTTATTTGTTGGAACCAGTATTTATAATAAATTGCCTAACAGTGTGAAGACACTGCCATCAATTGCCTTCAAACAACAACTTAAGTCATTTTTATCGACAAATTGCTTTTATACACTTGACTCCCCATTGTGGGGATTTGGCATTGAAGTCACCAGCTATAATGCAGTCTCCTTCATTATCGTTTATGAGGAGCTGTATTTCTTGCAATGATTCCTCCAAGTCTTCAATATCCGCATTTCCGGAGCAATAACAACTAAATATTGTGAAATTTGTGAAGGCGACATATGTGAACCCGTGGCCTTGACCTATCTATCTATCTATCTATCTATCTATCCATCTATCTATCTATCTATCTAAAGCGTAATATGATGATATCAAAAATTATTTGATAAACCTTATCAATGGAATAACAAAATATGAAATTAAACTATAAATTATGTACTCAAATATGTTCTTGATATCATTTGGTCATCGAAGTTATATAAAACTAGATTCTGGAGCAGTGATAGGTAGGTAGATTACGTGCAGATATGTGCTAGTTTTTTGCCATTCAGTTTTATTATCCGCAGGCGCTTGGAACAATTGAAGAGTGTTTTTCTATAACACTGTAACTTATACATTTTACGAAAAAAATATAGAACATATTTTTAAAAAACATCCATTTTATCAACATCAGCATATCAGTTCAAACTCTGTCGCAGCTATATTTCCACTTCTCCCTCCAAAAAAATCTCGACGTGGTACACGTATCAAGATTACGTGTTATATGTAGGATGTCGGAGATAAATCTTTTTTCCAGAACATAAAAATGTTTTCGTCTTTTTTCTTCTCCGATTTGTTGAAGCATATAGTACGGGCGCAACACCTTGATTCACGTAGAGTAAATCGTAGAGATAATTTAATGTAAAACGGTACTTTCATTTGACTGTTCACTTTCAGTTTTCAAAATCATCTTGGTAGGTATCTGTTCTTTCGTTAGTTACTGCAAGCAATATCTGATGGATGGTCAATAATATATTGCAATATATGAAAAAGTATAGCGAGTGGCTTACCAAGATTAAAGAAGATGTCTAAAAAAATAGCAACACGACATACCTGATGTGGATCAACTCCAGCCCGAATGCCTCTGTCCTTCTAATTTAACATCCAGTAATAACATCCACTACATAATATAAAACAAAGTCGCTTTTCGTTGTCTGTCCCTATGTGCGCTTAGATCTTTAAAACTACCCAACGGATTTTGATGCGAGTTTTTCGATAGATAGATTTTTTGTGCTTACATTGCAAACGCTGCCTGAACCCTACGAGATAGATAAAAAATATAGGTATTTCACACCTTTAAAAGGTCTACAAAAAAGTCCGAGGTTTTATATGTCTCTCTCTCGAGGATAACCCACAATAACCATTTTTTATCCTCTATTTTTTTACGAAACGATTTTAAGCAATACAACCTCAATCCTTATCCTTTGTGGAGCCGGGGCGACAAGTATGTTATAGATTTCAATTGCAAAAATATGTTCTGTTCCTTGATTTCAAATTATATGCAATCAGAACTATCCATTACGGTGTTTATACATAAGCATGCCCTCATAATTCGATTCTAAAATGTCGTATTTGACATACTGGTAACGTCATTTTTACATTCTGGTAATCACGCATTTGTTAATTCATCGCACTTGTGATCTTCACTGTATTTCATTCAATATTTGTTTACTGCCTTCAATATCAAAACAATTACTGTTGGTGAAATTATCATTAATATATTCATGATATGTAATAATTACACAATTTTCACAAATATTGCGATTTCTAGACGCGTTTCGCTAACATGGTAGCTTCCTGGCTACAATGTATCTCATATTTCTTATTGTTGATGTTTCAACACTCACATAGTCTGTTTCATAAACAAAAAAATCATAAAGTCATAATTCAGTTCACAACTGCTATATTTCCAATGCTTAGTTTTGAGAATTTATTGTACTTCAAACACACAGTCGCAAACACTATTGTGATAACTATAAAACAAAACACAGCTTGGCATTTATTCATGCTTTTTTTAAAAGTAAGCTACACTGTGGCAATTTCCATTTTTTAATAAATGATTGAGTTAGAATCGCCTGACAAAAAAGCAATATGGAGACACATAATCATTGTTGCCAGATTCCTCAAATATTCTTTAGACATACGGCAAAGGGTCCCTGACGTTACATAGACTTACTTCCTCATAAGATAATTTTGTATTTAAAAAATATTTTTTCCATTTTTGAGTTCCATAAGTCGCAGCACTGAATGAGATTTCGTTAGAATTTGCCTTGTTTTGCCTCATAGTGTTATTTTTATAAAATAACGGCAACTCAGAGGTATTTAAAGCTCAATGTGTATTTATTAAAACACGTTTTCCACGTCAGAACAAAGACACTGTCTCTCGAGACAGATATGTATTGTTTATTATCTTGTATTTCGGTATATTTTCGGGTTCTACATCTATCCTGGAAATTTCAGAATCTAGTTCCAAAAATAACTCCTTTACAGAAAGAAGAAGTTATCTCTGTCACTTTTCACGAAATCAGTCAAATATTATTAGCATATATAGGTTATCACCTATAGAAAAGAAATTAAATCGCTTCAACTAAATGTGAGGTGAACTACTATCTGAAAGAATAAATATAAATTTATTACAATTGAATCCTTATTGAATTAAAAAAAACATCAACATACTTGTTGATGTAAAAGTGTCAAAAAATCAAGTTATAAAATAGCAATGAAACTACTTGCATTATGATGATGTTTTTCTCCAATAATGTAAAATTACTAGAAAATGAATGAAAAACATGGTATAATTTGGCAACGCCACAATAAAAATGAAATACAAAGAAAACTATTCGAAATATATGATGAAAATATCCAAAAAGAAGATTTTGAAGAAGTAACTTCACGACGTTTCGGTTGTTAGTATCCACAATCGTCTTTGGATGATATCTGGAGTTTACTTAATTTGATGAAAATATTCAGGCTGGCGTCAAATTCTTGAAAAGTTCAACTTGAATTTGACTAAGTTGTCACCAGTATTTTTTTCCAATTCTGTACTGAGAAAACAAATATTGGTAAGAAAAAGGTTATGTCGCATTGGATATAACACCCTGTATAATGGAGAATTATCAAAAATTCTTAAATTATATTTTTCTCGGTAATTCCAAATCAAAATGTTCAACTCGTTCAGATTTACGATAGGCGCCCTGACTACCAGATCATGTATGACGTATATATTGGTAGCGTAAGCTCCTCGGGGGATACCAGACTGGTCGTCCCACGGTCAAAATAATCGAGAAAAGGACTGATCCCAGGAGATCTGGCACACTCCTTTTATAACATTAAAGCTGGGAGAAGAATCTCTCTCGCGTAGGTGGTCACTGCAATTTGAAGGGTCAAGAATTGGATTTGGTTTTGTCTTCTTGGGGATTTAAATATTTTATACAATTTTGCTAACCCCGTGATATCGTTTTTGCATTTTCCTCGTAGTCAAATGCGATTTCAATGCTGAATTCGTACAATAAATAGTTATCGTTCTGGATTCAGCCAAGGAAACGATGACTTCGTTTTTCTCGTAATACGTATTTGAATTCCGATATATTTTCATTCACAGAATGTTTCAGAAGGCCAGGTTGGCCTCCAGACGTGCACAAGCCTGTATTTTATCTCATTTTACAAGCTTTAATTCAAACTTGCAATGTTCGTCAAATTTTTAGAGTGAATTTAATAGCAGTTATCCTCAACCGATTGAGCTGAAATTTTGCGTACACGTTTAGTTTGGATGACAATATATGGTAATGGCATTCTACATACAACATGGCGGACTGCTCAAGATGGCGGATTAATTTTTTATGCACCCTCGTGTTTCGGGTGTCAAATGAAAATATTTGCTGAAAAGACAATATGGCGAAACGCCCAATATGGCGGACTAGTTTTTGTACACTCTAATGATTTGCGTATCAAATTAATGCGTTTGATGAGATGAATACGGAGAATCAAATGACATTACTTTAAATTCTGTATGACCGACTCCAAATATGGTGGACTGATTATAAGGGTGGTGCATAACATCCTAGATTTCAGTGATGAACCGATAGACGAGAGTAGCAGATTACAGCCGGTTCTGGGTCTCCCCCCACCACTATGACGTATTAATTACTTTTTTGTTGTTGTTCAGTATCATCAAGGTTATGTGACCTTGAAGAGTCTGGTGCAGGGATCGTTCAGAATTTTTTTTATATGATATTTTTGGGTGTGTGTGTGACATAGTGACGTAATTACATTTGGATGGTGGTTTCATCATGTGCTTGTCTATGTACAAACATACGTTTGCATACTGCGAAGATCCTTCAAGTAATGAATGTTCCATCGGTGTGAACCCACCTAGTTAGTAGTGGTGTGACGTCACAGCAGCATCCGTCCAACGGTAAGAGAGCAAGATGTTCACTCCACGTGTGGCTGAGTAATGTGTATTCATCGGTCTGCCCTCACCTCTCCCGATGCGATGAAGGCCGCCGCTATCGATGGTGACACGCAGGCGGTCGAGGACTGTCTGCCTAACGTCTACCCTCTACGAGAGCGCAACGACCACTGCCTATTCGTATCGACATCTGTTATCGCATTCAGTTGGGAGATGGGCTTGGCGCATGTAGTTGAGAGGTGGGGTTGGCTATGACGTCTTAACGGGCCCGATCAGACTGTATTTAAGAAGCGGACGAGTGTTGGTTGTGTAAGTTTACATAAAGTGAGTTAGTGAGAACTATTATATAAAATGTATTCCTGTGACTGTGGTAAATCTTTCACTCGTAGTGATAATCTTCGTCGGCATCAGCTCCAGAGTTGCCAAGGTGGGCCTTCTGTTAAACGGATGAGAGTGGACAATGCAACACCAATGTATACTTGCAATTGCTGTAATGTGACAATTCCTATGACGCAAGTGAACTCTCACCGAAGGTACCATGAGTCATAGAAATAATGCATGTGTTCAATTGTCTGAAGGTGTTCAAATTATAACAAATGCATTCAATTGCCGCATTGCTACGTACAGGGTTGAGAGTTCGATTGTATCCAGTGACTACATGTCATTTTTCAATGAGATTAGGCAGAAGGTCATTGAATTACTGGAATCGGCCATCAGGATCCATAAAAGCATCAAGGTGAATATGGAAGTTTTTGGGAATTATATTCTTCAGACTCAAGATTCAAGGGACACGAAGTCATTTAATTCCCAAAATAAAATAGTGGGCCAATCTTCAGATTTGAATGCTGTTTTTGATGGATTTCGTGATGTACTTGTGGCTCAAACGACTGAATTCCAGGAACGTGACTCAGGTATTAATTTTTTTGTAAATTTCAACGAGATTGAGTAGTAATATTTATTTTTTTTGTAATTTAGGTTGGACTTGTGAAAAAATACTATTTCTCGAAGTCAATATTAATAAATACAGTCCACTGGGAGGACGTTCATATGTGAAGCTGCCTGAATGCATTGAATGGACGAAAGCTGACGTGAATGTTCGTAACGAAGATCGACACTGTTTTGCTTGGGCTATAACATCAGCATTATATCCTGCAAATGGTAGAGTATCCGAAGTTACGTCATATCCACATTTTTCCAATGTTTTAGATGTCACAGGTATGGATTTTCCGGTTAAAGTTAATAATAAAAGTATTGAAAGATAGAAATGATATTTCAATTAATGTTTACGGTTTAGGGAGTAAATTTGGTAAGGGTAAAGTGAAGTACGATGTGATTGGTCCTTTGCGATACTCACAGAGAAGACTACGGAGACATGTCGTCAATTTGTTACTTATAACTGATGACTTCGGTAATAGTCACTATTGTTGGATCAAAGATCTCTCAAGATTAGTTTCTAGTCAACTATCAGCTCATGATCACAAAAAATATTTTTGTGATGGATGTTTGATATATTTTTCCAGTGAGAGATTGCTTTTACGTCATAAGATGAATGATTGTAATCTCGTTAGTACAACAACACCAACCACCAATTTTAAGATCAATGAATATGGTGGGATGGTTGCGGAAAATAAATCAACGTTTGAAAATTTTGAGAGACAAATGAGGGTACCATTTGTAGTATATGCTGATTTTGAATCAGTACTTGAACTGATTCACGTGAATGAGCCAAATCCAGAAAGTTGATACATGATTAAAACATTCAAACATGCTCCATATTCATTTGCTTATCTGATAAAATGTTCATATAATGATGATTTGTCAAAATTTGTTACATATAGGGGTGTAGATGCAGCTCAGAAATTTGTGAGTAGCATTGAAGATGATTTGAAAAAGATAAATGAAAATCATCTCAGATACCCTATACCAATGGATGCACAAACCCTCGAAGAAGAGGAATAATTTGCTGCAGCCGGAACTTGTGGTATATGTAATAAACCAGGAAAGAAAAGATCACATGCCGCTCATTCCAAATGTAATTTGAATTTCAAAATCCCTAACTTTGTACCTATTATTTTCTACAATTTAAGCGGCTATGATTGCCATTTATTCATAAAAGAATTGTATAGGAATAAAGAGAAAGTTGCTGTCATCCCACAAACAGAAGAGAAATACATATCTTTCACTAAGCATCTCTTCACACACACCTATATCGATAAAGATGGTAAGGTTAAGAAGAAATATCTCAAAATGAGATTTATTTAAGTCGGTATTTTACTATAAACTGACACATTCTTCCTAGTTTTACATTTTATATTGAATGATATGACTTGCTACAAATGTTTTTTCTTTTTACATAACGTAGTCAAATAAAATCTATCTATCTATCTATCTATCTATATGGAAAGACAATGGAGAATGTAGATAACAGAATTGATGTTAGACTCGTTACACATTGGGAAAATATAAAGAAAAATATAGGTGACAGCACTCTCATATCCAGATCAAATTTCAAAAATTGTTCAATTTTCACAGAAAATTTCGTTGCCATTCAATTGGGTAAAGTTAAAGTCCATTATGATAAACCATTATATTTGGGATTTTCTATATTAGAATTATCAAAAACAGTCATGTACGACTTTTTCTATGGATGCATCAAACAACACTTTGGTGAAAATGTCTCTTTACTGTACACAGATACCGACTCACTCATTTTGAAAGTAAATACAGAAAATTTTTATGAATTCATGAAAACTAACATAAGTAGGTTTGATATATCCAATTACAGTATAGTTAACCAATTCAATATTCCAGTAACAAGTTCAATTTTGGGTAACTTCAAAGACGAATTTCCGAATGATCCAATCATGAGCTTTTATGGTACAGGTGCAAAAGCTTATCATGTGAAATCTGTTGATGGTGAATTTAAGAAAGCTAAAGGGGTGAAACGCTCGGTTGTAAAGAATGAATTGACATGCGAAGATTACCAAATAATCGTGGAACATGGTGGTATGATATTTAGAAAGATGAATTCATCTAGAAGCGTGTTGCATGATATGTATACTGAATTGAAGAATAAAGTTGCATTATCATATCACGACGATGAACGATTTATCATTCAGAATACTACCCACACTCTTCCTTGGGGTCATAGTGATATTGAATTTTATCAAAAAGATCCGAATGATAACATTCGGTGGATAACTAATATTATTCAAGAATCACAAACTCAGGAGAGTCCACTGGATCAACTAATCAATTTATTGTCTGCCGAGATCAATAATTGAAATTTTATTCAATTCCGGAAAATCCAATATTGATATTCTTGTAGGTATTCATAAATAAAACTGCAATGTGATATTAATGTATTGTGTATGTATATGTATCACTTTGATGAATATAAAATGATTAAAAAAAATTATTTGTTATATTTCTATTTTCCTAACCAATTACTGCAAAGTATATAGCATAATGTAAATTAAAGAAATATCAGTTTGAAAAGAATCATCGTAAGGTGCACAATGTCTAAAACGATAGATAAGTTTGGTAAAAAAAAAAAGTGGGGTGGTAATGTCATTCGAGGTCCTCCCGGGAATGGATTTGAATCAACAAAAGATGGACATTATGACATGCTAAGAAAAATATTGAAAAATACAAGCGAACCAATTGACAAGAGTGATTGTGTAACTGTATCATATCTTGAGGGGGAAATTAATGGAGCAAAGGAGGTCATACGTGTAGCCCTACAAGCTGCAATACAATTCACAATAGGTAATGTTGCTCGCGATGCACGTCAAGCATTCGATGATAAAATTGCAGAGGCTTCCTTTCCACCATTGCTCCCTTCGCCCACTTCCCACCATTGCTCGCCCCACCCCATTCCCACCATTGCGCATGCACGCCTCCACCTCATTCCCTCCACTCCCAACGATGTTGAACACTAAAGTATATGCATTAATTTTGCATGATACAGTTTCAACATACAATGCATTGGATGGTTCAGTTCACAGCAGATATTGACACTCTTTAAATTATTGATACTATTTCATTTTTTCACTCTATCATGTACTGTTTTATGATTTTTTTTCATTTGTAACTGACTTATATCATGTATTGTAATTTTTTTCCTAATTCATATATATCATATTTATTGTTTTGTAATCATTTTCTATTGTATATAATGGGATTAAAATAAATAAAACATGAAAATAATACAACGTTTTTTATTTGACATTATTTATGATTTACAGGAACATACAGACTATGTAAAATAACTTCTTCCTCATAGTCATCATTTTCGCGACCATCTTCAATTTTCTTTCGATTTTCATGATTCAATTCAAAGTGATGAATAATCCATTCTGGCAAGTATGGTTGGAGGCTATACAGGAATCTTCTCAGGTTCAGTTCAATCATAACCTCACAAAGTTGCCACAGTTCCAATTCATTATCCAAAAATTTATTACAAACTTCTGCACCACTCCGATAGTTCTCAGCATCACGAAGACATAATTCAATTTGTTGCTTGCATGTTCGGCTCCATCACCCAACACCTTCAATTCAGTGGACAAATGTTGAACCGATGATTTGAGATCTACAACATCGATCCAATCTTGACTTGCATACTGCATCCACATCTTTGAATGGCGGAACTGAAATCGAATAATAAAAACAAAAAGCAACCTCCAACTTGTTTCCATGATATAATACTCACATTCCCATTTTACTTGTAGTTACAAAGTGAGTGTATTCAACTAAGTTAGTAATGTTTATATTTCCATATAATTATCATCTAATATATGAATATTATTAAAACAAAAAGAAATTCACTATAATTACTATTATTATTCAATCATATTGAATTTGACTAGAGTTCACGTTTTCATACCAGCAAAACTTTGTGAGCTATGACCTAAAGAAATTCACTATAAATAATTACAATTATTATTCAATCATATTGAATTTGACTAGAGATCGCGTTTTCATGCCAGCAAAACTTTGTGGGCTCTGTCCTAAATACGTCATCGTATATTTACCAGCCGATGAATTGATACAAGTTATATCATCATCACTGGTAGCCATGTTTTAAATAATTTATCATTGCACACATCTTCCAAAGTTGATAAAATTGATTTACCAAATCGTGTAGAATAAGTTGAAATATTTTTAATTATGTACACTTCATCAATTGGCAATGATGATAAGGCCTTCTGCTCTAGTATTTCAACCTCCTGTACAATCAAATTAATAATTTTATTCAAATCTACTTTTGAAACGGACAGGATGAAAATATGTATGAAAATATAAACAATTTCCAACAGACAAATAAACTCACCGTCTTCCTTCTATTACGAACTGAATAACACCCTACCAATTGCTAACTGCTGCAGATATATTCGTCTACTGATTTCATAGTGTGCTAGGCATTTCTTTTATATTAAACAGTGCGAGTCACCCCCACCATGAAATCGTGAAAGGTTTACATTGCTAGTTGCTACCCACTAGAGATGCCTGACGTCACAGCCAAGCCCACCTCCATACTGGATGCGATAACTGATGTCGATACGAACAGGCAGTGGTCGTTGCGCTCTCGTAGAGAGTAGACGTTAGGCAGACAGTCCTTGGCCGTCTGCGTGTCACCATCGATAGCGAGGCTAGAGCGATGCGTCACAGCCTTCACTGTATTGAGAGAGGTGAGGGCACACCGATGAATACGCATTACTCAGCCACACGTCGTGGAGTGAACATCTTGCTCTCTTACCGTTGAATGGTTTTTGCTGTGACGTCACACCACTACTAACTTGGTGGGCTCACACCGATGGAACATTCATTACTTGAAGGATCTTCGAAGTATGCAGACGTATGTTTGTGCATAGACAAGCACATGATGAAACCCTGTACCGTACATTCCCACACACACACACACACCCACACATCAATCAAATGTAATTACGTCATCATATCACACTCACGAAATCTCATATGAAAAAAAATCTGAACGATCCATGCACCAGACCCTTCAAGGTCACATCGCCTTGATGTTACTAAACAACGACAAAAAAAGCAATTAATACGTCATAGTGGTGGGGGGAGGCCCAGAACCTGCTGTAATCTGCTACTGACGAGCGAGCATCAAACCTTATGTTATTGATTTCTTTCGATTGTTATTGATTTCTTTCGATTCTGATTTTTGGTTACTCAGACTAACACACTGATATGAAGTAAAACCGTTTTACATGAGGGTAATGTCTCTAATACCATAACTTAACTTCCAATTGAGCATTGAATGGGAAGGTTATTAGGCGAACCCGTTTTGCAAAAAACACACTTTAACTCAATGATTTTTGAGAACAGTATCAATTATGTGACCGTTTTCTTTTGGGTAATGTCAACGTAACCACTGCTGACTTATTGAAATCTGAATTAGCAGCAGGACGTATACATAACACGTATACATAACAAGCCTTCAAATAGGAAAGTCTAGGTATATGGCCAACGGGTTCAGGAGCCTAGGCACTGAAAATACCTCTTTAGACTGTGCTTGTTGTATTGATGAAAGTCCTCAACAAAATTCAGACGGTTTACTTACTACCCACAAATTCTAACAGATAACTAGGCAAATTGAGAGTGGTGAGAACCTCGATTAGGTTTATATCACACTAATTCAAACCATGCTAATAAATTTTTTTTTTATATTCACTAGTAAAAAAAACCTATGGTCGTGGGTTCAATTCACAACGCCTACAATTTTTCAGCATAACTTTTAGACATTTTCCGTTTGGAATTCCTATTGTTTCTGAAACTCGGAACTTTAAGCGACGACTTTTTTGTACAGTCTGATCTGAGATGGGTTATACGTAAATGGTCTATCAGATGATTTCCTGTCACTTCGGTAAGTGAATGCAAGACCCAGAAAGACGTCTCAGGCAATAACTTCGTTAATGTTGGAGGCACAAATTCAATTTCGATTTCACTTTCATTTTAACGAACTTTAGAAACTTACTGGAGTTTGCGACTTCATCTCTGCCCAATGGATGCAGTTTGAAATTCTACAACTCCACACAGCCTCATGAATTAGGTCAGTTATTTAAAAAGGTTCGTTAAACAGAAACGTTTTTTGAATACATATCAGCTTATATAGGTAGAATCTTGAATAATTTTTATCCGTCAAATGTTTTATTAATGATTATGATTATTTTTCTTAATTGATTGAATAACGCAACATTGATTAAAATTAAAAAAATATTATCTGCAGTCATGGTTGCACCTGTGACTGCTACAATAAACATCAGGTTGAATTTTCAATGTCAGTAGTGTTACTCCAAAATTCCATGTTTTACAAGAATATATTAAATAATTCTTAACCTACTAAGAAAGCCTAATAACTCAAACTCTAGAACTCAAAAAAATATATTACCCAGCAAACGAAAGGAAATGAGATCACCATCATACAAATTTTGAAGAGTTATAATTCCACAAAAGTTAGGGGTAGTTTGGACGTACTCGAACAAATTTTGTAGGGACTGACCTGCAATAATGATGAATTAAATGAAATGAACGAGTTCAAATACATGTACAGTGACAACTGAAAAATGAAAAATAGATCAGTAGCGAAAAAAAAATTGAGATAAAGCTTTCATTTGAAGACTATAAAAGAGAAGAAAATACATTTTATCGTAGCCATGAATATATTACATTACACAGTTTACATGATATAGAATCTTGTCTCAAGATTTACCTGTGCATAAATAAGAATGCAATATGTAACTTGACTTTGGCATGAGTATTTCTATAGATAAATCCCGCAACCAGCTTTTATGTCACATAAATTGTGTAATGTAATAAATTAATGAATTCCATCTCAGATCTTCATAACTTCTGTCATCTTTTCATTGGATGAAAATGTAGGATCTTTACATAATTACTCCTTGACCTTCCCAAAAACTGATGCATGAACTTTTCCAGCAGATTGTTCAACATGAAATTTCTTAGGCTTTGGAACACCAGAGTATCTTCATCCCAGATTGATGCTTCTTTCTAGAAATTAGAAATATACCCGAGTTTCATCCAATACGGCTTAAGAAGTATGCATAATCTTTCAAACCGAGTACAGATCGAGCGCGATGCTTTAGACCTTTTGGGATCCATTAGTATAACTGTTTTCTCCGTCTAAATCAATGTGAACCGTAGGATGAACACGGTCATATGAAATATTCATTGCTTTAGGAATTTGTACTATAATACAATTCCACAAAATTATGTTATGAACTGCATGATATTAATTGGTTTCAGTTACCACTTCTGAAGGTTGTGTTCCCATTTTTTATGGTTGCAACAAATGACATTGATCGACAATGTAGTAAGTAGTATCAAAACTATACTATTTACTTTTGTTGAAATTCAAATTTACGTCTTCACATCTATATCTCATTAATAATTTTCATCTAAAAGAAAATATTCTTCCAAATATGACATAATCCAACCAATACCATGATTCAGATTTCTTTAACCTACTTCGTGAACACGCATTCATAACATTTCTGAATATTCTTCTCTACCATTCCAGAAGACATATGGAGAGAATCGGAAACTCTTAAGCTCAATGTCGAGAGATGTGGAGAACTATTATTATCGACCCTGTTGTAATTCGTGACGCATTACTATTTTTCTGTGTATTTTTTCGAATTTGAGGTTTAACCGAAAGAGAAAAGCCACCACAAGTGGAAACTGATGTTACGTGAACACACTCTGAAAAAACTTGTTTTGCATTTTATTATTCGTCAAACTAAATTTGTTCTATTGAATTTCACCAACCAATTTATGTGATAAACAATGCAATCAGAGTGTATGAAAAATGAAATTTCCAATATACGTTGTACAGCAAAAACAACAGATATTGAAATGGAAAAAATGTCGCATGTAGGAATAAACTGGAAAAATAATCAAAACTGAATGGAAAAATATTAGAATTCGGAATGTTTTATACTACAAGCCAACGTCAGCTTCAGTGGAATTTCATATTTTGATGTTTCATTGATTCCTATTATATTCAGTAGTTTTAAATTGAATTCAAACTGGAAATAATCCTTCCTCTCAGTGATATGGCTGAATAAATTCAGGGTATGCATTGCGTTGCAGAAAAATCAATCAATGATGAAAAGTCAATATTTTCAGTATTCTTTCGGGATTTTAAAGAAATATTTTCAGTGATATCTGATGAAAAAAGGCTCAACAAAACATACGTTCAACATTGTAAGGAGACATGTGAGCTTGGGAAACGGTTCCATGTTGAATCCATATTTTTGCATTATGTGCATAACACATTTGTTTTGAAGAATTCGTTTTCGGTATCGGGTTAAATCGAACCATAATTACAAATTTCGTCCGCCATTTTGGAGCCACCATCTTGATTTTTTGCATTGAAAAACAATTCATAATTTCCAACCCTGAAAACCACCACTTATCAATTTTGAATCAAATCGGACCATAATTGCAAATCTTGTCCGCCATTGTGAAGCCGCCATCTTGTTTTTCCCTTAGAAAAATTCCATAATGCATTGTCACAGAATTTATGTCAAATTAGCTTGCGAATGAAGTATCATAATTTGGAATACGGAACAGTTTTTTTTCCCGCAAAAGGCGCCAAAATCGAAAGTTAGGTAGCTAAAATTGACATGAGTGAATTCCTTATGAAATTACTTTTTTAACGATGTGTCACACTTACTACTTTCTCTATTCAAATTGTTTGGGTGATAGTCACCGAGGGGTGGGGGAAGAGGTATGAATGTTGAGGTTATGATAGGAAGATATCCCCCGCGGATTACAAATCGACGTGTTTTTGTATTTTTTTCAGAACACATGTGTTTTGAAGATATTCGATCTGTTTTCGTTTTCGGTGCCCCACCCTGTATATATACTCAGACGGTTCACACCGTTCTGAAGAGACCATGCCCGGTACTGATGATGGGGCAATCACCCCAAAACCGGTGTATCGGTTGGTCGTATCGACTATATTGATTTGAGTCATCGTTTTGAGGTTCAACTCAGTACACCTCGAACTTCACTGTTCAGGGCATAAACGGCGTTTATGTGGAATTAACTTCCTGAAAACGTTTTTCCAAATGGATTTAATCTCTAGCGATTCAAACCCAATGTGAATCACTACTTTCGCACAGAGCGCCTTAAGGATTTTTTCAGACAGAGAGACGGTCAGACGTAGCGGGAGACGTTGATTTATAATACTCATAGATGTTGGTCATGAAAAACTAGCTAATTATTATGTTTACTTCACCAATTCAACACTGAAAATAACAATCTGGTCTGTTCTTTTAAAGTTTCAGAGTCCATTTATCCCACTTCTGAAATATAATTTCAGCACAGTTGATAGATTTCTCATTAGTTTTAACAGGGCGACATCCATTTTTTCAAAATGTTGCTGATTCATCATTCAACCTTTTCGAACCTATTTCCGTTTCATTTCACAATATTAAAATACGCCGTCCCACCTACGCCTTGGCCGACATTTAATATCCTAAAAAGGCGCGTGGAATCAATTGAAAGGCGTTCCAGAAGCGCGCCATCGGAACGGCCCAAACGAAGGGGAGCAAAATTGCCAATTACTTTAAGTTACCTTTAACAGTAGTTTACCAGAGGCACTATATCTGTATTTAGGTTGTCGCTTTTTCTGCAGAACAATTCACTAAAACGTGCGGCCACCGAAATATTTGAAGGGTCAGTTTGAATATCCTGCATTTGACGCCCCTCAGAAAAATCAATTCAAATCACTTGGGTATTGCCAACATTGCTGAAGGATCGGAGATTTAATTGAATAACTTTTGTGTTGGAATTGATTTATGAACCCTTATGAGGAAAGTTAATATTTCATATTTTTCAGGCAATTAACTTTCCGTTCAAGATTACGAATGGCCTATTTCCGGTTCTTTTTCCGCGTTGTCAAAGCTGATCTAGCCTTTCATTTTCAGCTTATTTCGAATCTTTATCGACTCATTTATCGAACCTCAACTGATATCGATACATGTTCTATTTCAAATATATCTGATTATAAAAGAAGGAATTGAATGAGTCATTGTTATTCATTTATTTATATACCAAAATATGTTGCATCTATCGGGTCAATTTTTTCAAACTGTGTGAAATGATTTCGAATGTATGATAAATCATCTAGTGACCCTAATGCGAATTGAATACTATGTTTGCTTGCACTTTTTTTGCTCGCGCAAGACTTCTAAAATTCACTCTTAGGAGAACCGTGCCGAGTTTGCAGTGAAAACTTGTTTGAGAAAAAAAGAGACGTGATTCAACTATTGTCATTAAATATATTAATGTTTTATTCATAGCCATATTCAGAATCTATAATGCTCAAATATTTGACAGTTACCTTTTGAGAATTTACGAAAAGTAAAAAAATCTTTTTGAAACGAACTGTTTCATTGTTTTTCAAAATATTCACCTTTGAGATTGTAACAATTTCACTTGTTTTCTAAGCAGTTCTCAAAACTGTCTTTCCACTCTGAATGTTATGTTGAAAATATTAATGTTTCATATTTCATCTCAATAACCTGGCTTTGGAAGGCTTAAACGGCTGTTTCGGTGATGAAAAGCGCCTCCCACGCATTTTTTTATTTGACATAGGAGTATAAAAACAAAACTTCTTGGAAGTACTTCTGAACTTGTGTAATCCAGTTCATTTTGAAATTCTCAAAGATTGAATTGTAGGGAAGGAAATATTTTGGCTTTATACTTCTCCATTCAAAAAAAATGTGGAAATCTTCTGAAGAAAGGAAAAACGCAATTTATTTCAAAATAAACTTTTTACAAATAATGTATAGATCATGGAATGAGGTAATTTTCAGAAATGAATTTGAAAGAATTACTTTCATATAAATAGTGAATTATTGAATATTTTTTCCTATGTAGTTTGTACTCAATCATTCGTTATGGCATTGAATCCGATATCGTTCACAGGATTGCTACACAATATAGTATATAAAAGAAATACAATTTCATTTACATGGAATACGGTCATCGTCAATGGCGGACATCGATGTTTCGGAATAAGATACTTATCTTATTTCCTCTTCAGCAATATAGATAACATTACAAGATGAAGCACTCAGTTCATTCATAACATTACGACTTCATGTCACGAATGAATTAAATTTACTCATGTCACGATGTCAGTATGTAATGACATTCTATTCGCTTATTTGATTCAACCCCAGCCATAGAAATCTTGTTCAAATTGAAAGGGGTGTATTTTCAGGAGAGATTAATTATTGGGAAAGAAAGGTTTTGGCTTTCTACTTCTCTCTTTATACAAAAAAAATGTGGGAATCTTCCACAGAAAGAAAGAAACCGATTAAATTCAAAATAAACTCTTTACAAAAATATGTAGATCATGCATGCTGTTTAGATTAATGATAATAGTAATAATAATGATAATCATTATTATTGACTGAAATACAAATTAAATAAATACATTTAAATAAATACATTAGAAAATATATAGAGAGAATAGAGAAAAGAATGTCAGTCAAAAGGCAGAATTCAAGTCTAGTCCGCCGAAGAGACTTGTTCTTCCACTCAACCACAAAACGTGTATCTCAAGTAGATGCACAAAAGGACGTTTAATAATGTGATATACTGATGTAGTTATTTAAATCAGTTGTATTTAAAGAAGATGCTTCAATTCATTTCAAATTCATTTGTTCAAAATTTCATTCTCAATGTGTTTCTTGAATAAAATCAAGGGTTAGTCTTTATAACTAGGTGAAATCCCATTCATTAGCCATGTAATATAATGAAAAAATGAACCTTTAAAGAGAGCTGTGACTTGGTGGAGTTAGCGTTGATTTGTAAGTCAGTTCTGAATCTTATTTCATGGTTTAAACAAGGGGGACTTTTGATGGTTATGATTTTTTTGAGTAAGCAGCAAGCGTGAAGTGCTTTTTGTAGTTTTGTTTATTATATATCTAGTGCCATTATACTCGTATGTATTTTAATTTTTGTTCGTTAAATCACATTTTATATTATTTTCTACGATAATTTATATGAAAGTTACCATCCTTTTTTCTGCAGGAGTTGATCTACTGTTAAAGTAGTGACAAGTTCGCATGCCTATTCAAGATTAGAGGACTTGATATCAATTTCGTGGATCTGTATAAAAATTATTTTCACGCAACAGGATTGATATATTCAAATAGAGTTTCAATATATAGGGGTTAAATTGAAAGTTTCATAAAAAATAGAAATGAATATAAGTTACGCTATAGTTGGAAATGCCGTAACGATGTTCTCAGTGTTACGAGAGAAATAGTTTTTTTGTTTCATGCTCTGTTCAATACAAACGTCTTTCCAATTGTACCTGTTTTGTTTTTTGAATGTTTTGAAATTGATCTACAATTGTATTGCATTCCTGGATGAATTATAACTCTGTGCTGCTAACAATGCCTAATAGAGTCCATCCAATTCAATCAATGATTCACGTTCATTGAAAATCGAATTCCTTCAGAGTATCATTCCTCAAACTAGGCTGAAACGAACAACAAACAACAGGTTGGGTCATCGCCCCATCTGCCTCTAAACGAGGTAACCAACCGCATATCCAAAATTTGCTCAATTCCTCGTGTAAGGAAGGAAACTTCACAAATTTATGTTGATGATAGACACTACCTTGCACTGAAGAGTGGCCAAACCGGTCTGCAAGTGTGTTCCAATACTTGAAAATCTATTGCGGGAGCTGTATCGCCAAGAGCATATGTAGGAATAACTTCATTGAAGAAAGCTGCACTGACACCTATCGGATATGATCCAACGTCCTTCCTGGTATTAGCTAGAGGAATAGTTGTTCTCTGATCTGTCAGTCCATTAACGTACAGTGTAGGTAGTTTGAGGCTGGTCTGAACGAATTGTTCTTTTATATAATTTTATTTCATCCGTTGCCTTATCGCCTTTGATAGAGTCTAACAAACCCAGAAAATAGCTCTGATCTTGTTATCTACGACCGTAAAACTTTACTCAGGTCAAGGAAAGCGGTCCTGGTGTTCACCATTTTAAAATTCAACACTGAATACATAAATATCAGTTCTCGTTTAAAATATTTTCTAGAACAAAAACTTCATTACGTTCTTTCCAATGAGAACACTTGAAATTAGGTAAACCATTAGATAGCAGTGACAAACACAGCAAATTTATTACGTTTACATAACCTATTCGGAAGTAATTTTCGCGCGGAACGAGACGGGCTCGCCGGAGTTTACATTCCGAAATGAGACGGTCGCACCGGAAACGCAAATATTACCTTATGTACTGTGCTAATTAAGAAGATACTAATTAATCTAATATTCTATTACCTTCTACACAATCCAAACACGAACTCAATGTCAACTGCTAATCGTCGTTTGTCGAGAAGAATTGTTTCCACTGTTTTGCATAGTGCGGCGCCAGCTTGTTTTTCAGAATTTTGATTTAGAAACCGGTTACGTCAGGATTTCACTTGTTGACTTATTTCACATCACCATAATCCTTTTTTAAACAAATTCAGAAATGTCATTTCAAACTGTGCTTCGAAAAAGTCTTTGAAAATAAATCAAAAGTAAAACATTATTTTGAGTACAAGCTTTTATATTCAAGCTATAAAAAGAAGGAACATGAAATTTTTATTTAAATGAATCCCATCAACTTACTTAGTACATTGAACAATTTACGTGATATTAAAGCTTGTATCAAGATTTACCTATTCCATAAAACATTTTTTCTTAGAATTCATATCAAGATCAACTCACATATTGTATTCTTGAATTTCACTGGTTCGGACTTCCATTGTCTACTATACCGGGTGTCCCACATTTTATGTGACAGGCAATATCTGGTTTGTTGAAGGAGATACACAAAAATGTTTCATACAAAAGTTTTAGGAGTTCATGAGAGCTATATTTTGATATAATTTTTAAATATACAGGGTGTTTGGTGTAGGTGCTACAGACCAAAATTCCATTTTTTTAAATAGAACGCCCTGTATATCATTACATATTCAGATGCTACGTTGAATTCTGATATCATTTCATTTTATTGCACCATTATTTCATTTCAGGTTTATTTTGCTTAATATAATTGTTATTTTCAGCTATTCATTTAATTATTCTTTTCTAGTTGTTTCAGGGATTTCAAATCATTTTATATAGTAGACAATGGAAGTCCGAACCAGCGAAATTCATCATGAAACATTGTCAATCACCTTCAAACAAAAATTGTATTCTTGTTCTTTGTTCATCAATTTTCACATTTTCTACAAGAAATTTGACTTTTTTTATGAAAATTAATAGTTTTTAATTCATGAATGAACACATGTCCCTCTGTAGGGAGGTTAGTTGAATGTATTTTTCTATTCCGGAATCTGTAGATATCTATATTCTTCTATGCGTGCTTTTAATGTTATTCAGAATTTTCAATAGGACTACTATATTTGTGATACATCATTTTGAAGGGAATTCAATCCCAAATACATCGGTGTACTGAAAATGAGGATCGATCAAGTGTTGTTGAAGTTTCAATGAAAACCAAGTTTTTTCAAGGTATTTTTATTTTGCATCGCCTAAAATATTATCATCGTAAAAAAGGTTCACTGTGGGTACGCCACTGTATTGAAAAATAATATGCTTTCAGAAATAATAGTTTAGGAGGTGAGACAGACGTTTTTATGTGTTTTTGTATACGCATATCTTTGTTTAAGCCTTTTAGTATATTGATGTATTCGATTCACTTCATTCAACAATTTGAAAACTTTTGAAAATGGTTAATGGTATACAAGAGAGAATATCCATTGTAACTGCATATTTTGAATATGGGCGATGTGCTAGAGCTACTGCTAGAGTTTTCAATGAAATTTATCCAACAAAAGTCACATCACGTGATTCAAGTTCATGGAGTCGGGATCAGTGATGGATAAAAAACATGAACGAGAGAAGCCTACAAGAAATGAAGGGGTCGCTGTTGCAGTTGTAGGACATGCAGTGATGCACAGCATTCAATCTTCAAGAAAACTTGATACTATTTCTGAAGTTTCTAAAAGCAGCGTACATCGAATTCTGAAAGAAGCAAAATTCCATCCTAAATAAAATGCAGAACGTACAAGAAGGAAATGAAGATGATCCTGACAGACGTACAGAGTTTGTCGAAATCATGAGCCAATTATTGATTGGTGATAATAATTACCTCTACAATGTGAGATTTTCTGACGAATCTTCTTTTTATTTTAATGGGCATGTGAACAGGCACAACGGAGTTACGTAAATCCCCATTAGTACAGGGAGGCTCATTCATAAACTCCTTAAAATTCTGGGAGACCATATTGTAGGTCCATATTTTTTTGCAGGTAACCTCAACGGACAAACGTATCTTAAACTTCTTGATACAACTGTGAACCCCAGAACCACTCAATTACTTGAAGACGATGATTGTCTACTTGGAGATCAGCTCACCTTTCAACAAGATGGAGCTCCTCCACAATTTGTTGCACCTGTACGTAAATTTTTAGATTACAATTTCACAGGAAGATGGATTGAAAGGCGACGATCGATAGAATGGCCGCCTAGATCTCCTGATTTATCACTATTGGACTTTTTTTATGGGATCATTCGAAATCCAAAGTTTATATTACACAGCCGAATTCTCTTAATGTTCTACGTAGGAGAATTGTTGTGGAGTGTCGTGCAGTGACCCCAGAAATGTTGAAAAATATGCGAAGACATTTCGAAAATCGGTCATACTTCCGTATGGAACTGCATGGTTCACATTTTGAACCTTTTATATGATGATTACATTTTAGGTGATTAAAAATAAAAATATCTTGATGAAACTCACTTTTCATTAAAACTTCAACAACACTTGATCGATCCTCAATTTCATTACACCAATTGAAAATTCTGAGGTAAGGGGTGCTGTCGATGAGGGGGTTGACAACACAATGCTGATGTATTTAGTGAAAATGTTCCCCGTTGAAATGAAAATCGACGGGTCTGAGCGATTCTTGATTGTTTTCACGAGTTCGCAGTTTGGGGAAGTAACAAGTTTTAGCTGAGACACACTGTATGTGAAATAAGTATGGCAGGGAGTCGGGGTTAGTAAAATACCAATGATAAAGTGTTTGGTGAAAAAATTTTCCTTTAAAATCGAATCCTTTTCACCAATTTTGCAGCGCTGACTTGAAATAACTTTTTGCGTTCCATTCAGAAAGTTCTGACGTAACTGTGTCCTTTGCCGTATCGCTGTCTAGTTACAGTCATTATTTATAAGTTCTTTGATATTATACATCATTCTAACTATTTCACGGTACCCCCAAATTTCACTACAGTAAGTAGTCATATACAGGAGAGGACGAGAAATTCCCATTTTGTCAAGGGAATGTGGTGGCGCGTGGCCAGCTTTGTGCGGCACCATTGTCCAGATGTACAAAAAGGATTACCAATGCTTGTGTTGTGTATAACAGGATTAAGTTCGGTAATGTTATCATACTTTGTACTGTTTTTGATTTATATCTTGCTTTCACTTGTTAAGAGGTAACTCAAAAATATGACATTCCAATCGGAAACTTTGTTCAACGTCACATAATGAATGATGAGTTCAATTCGAATCTCAACCCTGAGATGGAAATATATTGTGGTGATAAGAATACATTTTATAGAACATTTTTTGTTTTCTCTAAGTATATTTTCGACAACCAGGGTTCCAAGAAGGAATTTTCGAAGATAATATGTGACTTTTGATTAATGAGATCTTGTTTTTGAAAAGTTCAATTCTAGAGATTGTTTACTCGGTGAGTGGTTACTGCTAAAACCACAGAAAAAACATTTTGTACGCCATAATTCAGACATATATTTCTAATTCTCCATGTGCGCTGTTTTTTTTAATCGGTGGGTTCTATCTTTACCGTTGAACTGGCAGAACCAAATCGAAACCTGTCACCTTTTGAAAATTTTCAATATGCAATTTTTAGGCTCCTTCAGTATCCAATTGAACAACGTTTGAATTGAATATTTGGGTGTTTTAACTCAGATGCATATGATAAAAGCTAAACTAGTTTTCTGGAAATACTCGTCAAGTTTTGGAATGATTCTAAATATACTAAAAATTTCAAACTTTTCCGTTAGGCTGAAAAAAGCAAATGAAAATTGTTCATTTTCATTTAATCGAGCTCAGTTTCAGTATATTATTTTTTAGTTTTGCAAAGGACTAATATTTTCAAATAACATTTAGTTTTCTATTATGTAAATCTAAATATCAGCAAAAGGTGAACTTCACAATTTGTATCAATAGTTGAAAATTTAATTATTTCTCATATTGTCCTAGTTGGAAATAAAGTTGCGTTTTCCCTCAATAATACTCTTTCAGATGTATAAAAAATAGTCACAGCTGAGCGTTTTGTGGTTCGAACAATTATGTTTGGCTTATATAGCGAAACGAATTAGCAACAAGACCTGCACATAACACTAAGGTGGTGACGTAGTACTCGATGCTATTGAGAAATCAACATTTGAGCTAAATATAACTTTCAATATTCTATTTCGATATCTCTGCAAGAAAAGGTTTTCTGTAATTGATTCAAGTTTAGCCAGAAGCTAAATTCAATTTTCCTTATTGAAATGGCAATTCAACGTGGATAGGCAATTAATAAAGGTATCATCACTTTTGGGATAAAATTAAAATAAACAGTGTGCTATCCGTCTCAATTTTGATAATTAAAAAATACAAGCTTATGCTGTTCTTTTCAGGCAGTTAATTTCAATTAATTTCAGTATTTCAGTGGAGAGAGGCGAAAGGAATTCTGCGGAAAAAGGCCTATGTTCAGCCCCGACGGCAAATACCTAAACGAGAATTATTTCATTTATTTTAATATACCTGAAACGCTAACGGGTATTATTTTTCAAGCTACATGGATTACTGGAAAAACAATTATTCGAAATGTACCTTCTCCTCTTAGAGAGTGGAAAATGTGGGTAATAATGCCGTTTTAGAAAATTCCATTCAATCCCAAATTCCTGCTCGAGCAATATTTCTCATAATTAATTTTTGTTACAGGTATGTGCCCAGATTAGTCTTCGTCCCTGCATATTTTCTTTAGTAGGGTGAGTTGGTACATCTGTTATAAAAATACCCTTAAATCGCAATGTATACTTTTATGATTGAAAAATCTATTAATAAATTGGTAGATGTAGCCGTTACTACGTGGTAGTATATAATCATGAAAAATGAGAAATAAAACTTTCTATGATTTTTTTACCACTTTTATTTTCTGTGTTAGTGCCGTAAGTTTCTTGAGTTGAGTTTGGTACTTTCGGTATATATAACTACTAATTTTAGATCTTCAGATAATGTTGCAGGATATCTTTTTTTGAGAATAGTGTTTTGCGCTATTTTGTTTGAAAATGTCCTTATAGGACGAAACTGCAATAACGTTATTCTCAAATAACTCAATGAGCATAGATCCGAATCCAAAACAAGCACTTTTCCCATTCGCCAGACCTGCAAAACAATTTTCGACGCACGTTTCACCAAACAGTTTTCTTCATCGCCTGAAGTCGCCAACTTGATTGGTAAAACGCGCGATCGAGAATAGTACTCGTTTTGGATTTATTCTTCGTCAGTGGTTCCAGTTTTACCTCTTATCGAAGATCTGGATCAAAGTATTGTACTGAACATTTGTGGAATCTGATCAACAGATCAACTGTAGGAAGTCCTGTTTTTATGATACTGTCACTTCCAGACATATTATATACACTAAAGCTCCGAAGTCATCAGATCTTCCAGATGATACAGATACAGGTAAAAAAATAATAAAATCGTTGGGCGTAGTATTTACATACCTCAACTCTGATTATCACGACTACCTAACTCGATCCTGGAAACTTATTAACCTCCTAAAAATGGAACTAGTCTGTATGAGAGAAGCCCAATATCCAGAGGAATTCAATTTCCAAATCATCTGCCTGCCTGTATAAGATTGGAAGACAACGTCAATGTTTTCAAAAGAAAACTTAAAAACTTTCTATTTGATGAATGTTACTATGACATATCAGAATTCATGAGCAAAAAGAAAACGTGAGTTATGACACTCGGATGTCCTGGTTATTATTATAACCTTCAAAACTTCCAATATTGTCATTTCATCTGATTTTATGTATACATTATGTCTGTGACTGTTCCAATATCATTCATGTAAATATGATCTGACTGGAATAAAAATTATTTTTTCACCAAAGTATGTGCGCTGGTCAGGCCCTATCCCCCGAAGCCCCGATATATTCGGGAAAGCGCGCCAGCAATATCAACCAACGACCACTCCCCACACCGTGGGGTTAAGTGATCATTGGTTCCGAAAATAATGTGCCCTGAGCAAGCGCAGTGAGCTAAGAATGACAGCCTTCTGCATCTGTCCGGCTAAGATTTCTGCCTTGGTGCGGCAGGCTGGTATGGTTTTAAGATTCGAAAGTAGAAAGGGTATCATTCCACCAAGGACTCCAATAATCAGAATAACCATCTTGGATAGAGTCTGCGGAGTTCGAAGAGAAAATCTCGAATTTTTTTTCGTTTCTCCTCCTCATTTCGAACGATATCCGTCTCGCCAGGAGCTGAAAACACCACGACAAATATCGTCTTGCTCTGGTGGTCGAGAAGGACTACATCGGGATTATTAGCTTGTATGAGCCTGAGGGTGGGGAACGAATACTTCCAATAAATTCGGCACTTCTCGTTCCTCACAACGGATTCAACATCCCCCGGAGAGTAGGACAACACCGGTGTCTCGTCAATACCGTAAAAGTGCCGTAGATGGTAATATAGCACTCTAAATTCCGCGTTATGTCGATGGAAATAAAAAGTATTATTATTATTTACTCAAGTTACGCTACGCCCAACGATTTTATTATCCTTCTATATGATCAATACTGTGGATTACCGAGGATAGTATGGGTGTGATGACTGCTACCTAGGACCTTCCGAATAATTTTTTAGTTTTTAGTACATTACCTACATCATCATATTCTTTTTTCAATAAAATCGTTCAATATAAAATTTTTTTTTACTTATTTTATCTTCAAGATTTTGGAAAATCAGGAAGTGATAGAATTGTATGGAACGGCGCTTTACTTTTTATTGTCACAAATATTCATTCCTCAATCTATTCACCTAACAATTCATTTGTTTGAATTCAATTGATTCATGCATTTGTTGAACACATTAAAAACGATTGTGCGCAAAATTTGCTCTATTTCAAATGACACTCGATTTAAAATGTTACATGAATAAAATTGTTATTTGAATAAAAAAAGACTAATGAAATAACTTGAAGCTTATATTGATTCCAAAGAAAAATATTGTTTCAGAGTATTGGAAAATGGAACGCCAATTTACTATATATTATGCTGAAAAATAATCTATATACATTATACATATAGTTCAACTCAGCAATGAACAAACATTTTTATTCAACAGTCAATGGAATGTATTATTCGAGTAAATTCAAGAAACGTTTCAATTTCGCATATAATTTTGACCTTTGAATAAAATGTTAGTTATTTGTATGAGTGTTGAATTATAATGAAACTTTAAATTCACTTGTTGATAATAAAAATAGACTTTCGTTTGTCTGAAAATATAGCAAATTAACTTTCCATACTAAATATTTTTCTATGAATAATAAAGATTGTTATATTTCAATTTCATTGAAATTGTTGAATATTTCCAACATTCACTTTAATGCATTCAATCAAAAATTTGGTTACAACTTTTGTGCAAAACATTCTCAAGCAAGTATCATTTTATTTCATCAATCTTTTTAAAAAGCTAATTTCTGACAAAGACTTAAATTTTTTGATGATTTAAAAAGTTTGTTGCATTGATATTTTAATTCGGCGCTGGTATCGAGCGGATTTATCAAGAACTTCAAGTGTTACATATGGCAACATGCTGATTCATTTATAGTACGACAAAACGCCGTTCAACTGTGGCGCCGAATAAAAATTATCAACAATCAATTCAATTGATGTATCACTGAAATTCAACAAACAAAATAATCCAGCTCATTTCAAAGGAATATTAATAAAAAGGCGTAGCACGCCGTTTTACTTTCTTTCGGTATTTTGTAAAAATTAATTGTTTTGATTGTTGCTTTTAGGTGATACACGAATTAAATTGATTGTTGATAATTTTTATTCGGCGCTGCGGTGGGACGGAATATTGTGTTACTATCACTAGACTATCATGTTGCCAGATTTGAAAATTCAGCAAGAATCCGCTCGACGCTAGCGCCGAACTAAAATTATCAACAATCGTTTTAATTCATGTAACTATAATTATCACAACACAACAAAAAAATATTTTTTGAATGTTTCCTACACTAAATTAGTCAATTTCTACTAATTTTGGGGTGATAAAAACGAAAATAACAATGAACATTTTTTATTAGCTCTTGTTTTTGAGATACACAGTACTTAATCTTAAAGAGTAGTTATACTATACGTGAAAAGTGAAAGTACATAAAACAATATTGTTATGTTTCTTTTATTCTTAGTGTTTTGACAAATAAAAGAAGTTTGTACCACCAAATTTCAATTAAGTCCATCCGATTCATTGTAAGATCGCTGTCGTTTAGCTTGTCTTTTATAAAACACTTCTGGAGCATCCCTTTTCAATGAAATTGAAATATAACAATCTTTATTATTCATAGAAAAATATTTAGTATGGAAAGTTAATTTGCTATATTTTCAGACAAACGAAAGTCTATTTTTATTATCAACAAGTGAATTTAAAGTTTCATTATAATTCAACACTCATACAAATAACTAACATTTTATTCAAAGGTCAAAATTATATGCGAAATTGAAACGTTTCTTGAATTTACTCGAATAATACATTCCATTGACTGTTGAATAAAAATGTTTGTTCATTGCTGAGTTGAACTATATGTATAATGTATATAGATTATTTTTCAGCATAATATATAGTAAATTGGCGTTCCATTTTCCAATACTCTGAAACAATATTTTTCTTTGGAATCAATATAAGCTTCAAGTTATTTCATTAGTCTTTTTTTATTCAAATAACAATTTTATTCATGTAACATTTTAAATCGAGTGTCATTTGAAATAGAGCAAATTTTGCGCACAATCGTTTTTAATGTGTTCAACAAATGCATGAATCAATTGAATTCAAACAAATGAATTGTTAGGTGAATAGATTGAGGAATGAATATTTGTGACAATAAAAAGTAAAGCGCCGTTCCATACAATTCTATCACTTCCTGATTTTCCAAAATCTTGAAGATAAAATAAGTAAAAAAAAATTTTATATTGAACGATTTTATTGAAAAAAGAATATGATGATGTAGGTAATGTACTAAAAACTAAAAAATTATTCGGAAGGTCCTAGGTAGCAGTCATCACACCCATACTATCCTCGGTAATCCACAGTATTGATCATATAGAAGGATAATAAAATCGTTGGGCGTAGCGTAACTTGAGTAAATAATAATAAAAATAATAATTTTCATTTCCATTACATCCATCGACATAACGCGGCGTTAAGAGTGCTATATTGCCATCTACGGCACTTTTACGGTATTGACGAGACACCGGTGTTGCCCTACGCTCCGGGGGATGTTGAATCCGTTATGGGGAACGAGAAGTGCCGAATTTATTGGAAGTATTCGTTTCCCACCCTCAGTAGTACCCACCCTCAGTAGTCCTTCTCGACCACCAGAGCAAGACGATATTCGTCGTGGTGTTTTCAGTTCCTGGCGAGACGAATATTGTCCGAAAAGAGGAGTAGAAACGGAAAAAATATCGAGATTTTCTCTTCGAACACCGCAGACTCTATCCAAGATGGTTGTTCTGATTATTGGAGTCCTTGGTGGAATGATGCCCTTTCTTTTTCGAATCTTAAAACCATACTAGTCTGCCGCACCAAGGCAGAAATCTTAGCCGGACAGATGCAAAAGGCTGTCATTCTTAGCTCACTGCGCTTGCTCAGGGCACATGATTCTCGGACCCAATGATCACTTAACCCTACGGTGTGGGGAGTGGTCGTTGGTCGATATTGCTGGCGCGCCTTCCCGAATATATCGGGGCTTCGGGGGATAGGGCCTGACCAGCGCATATTTCGGTAAAAAAATAATTTTTATTCCAGTCAGATCATATTTACATGATATTGGAACAGTCACAGACATAATGTATTCATAAAATCAGATGAAATGACAATATTGGGAGTTTTGAAGGTTATAATAATAACCAGGGCATCCGAGTGTCATAACTCACGTTATCTTTTTGCTCATGAATTCTGATATGTCATAGTAATATTCATTAAATAGAAAGTTTTTTAAGTTTTCTTTTGAAAACATTGACGTTATCTTCCAATCTTATACAGGCAGGCAGATGATTCAGAAATTGAATTCCTCTGTATATTGGGCTTCTCTCATACAGACTAAGTAGTTCCATGTTTAGGAGGCCTAATAAGTTTCGAGGATCGAGTTAGGTAGTCGTGATAATCAGAGTTGAGATATGTAAATACTACGCCCAACGATTTTATTATTTTTTTATCTGATCAATACCATAGATTGCTGGGAGAGTGGTGTGATGACTACTACCTAGGACCTTCCGAATTATTTTTCAGTTTATAGTACATTATCTACTCATTATTATCTTTTTTTTTCAATGAATTCATGAAACATTTTCTACTCATTTTATTTTCAATAACTTCGATTGCTGAGGGGAGTGGTGTGGTGACTGCTACCTACACCTTCCTAATTATTTTTTAGTTTTCAGTACATTATCTACTCATAATTATCTTTTTTTTTTTTCAATAAATCCGTTTAACATGAAACATTCATTTTACTTATTTCGTTTTCAAGTTTTTAATTTCTAATTTTGTTTACATATTTCTTTCCATTCTGTTCATTCAGTGCCTCGATATCACAAGGTAATATGTAATCCGTCATTTGGCAGCAGCGGACATCTTGAATTTGCATCGTAATATAGGGTAATACTATTCTACTAATCGAACCCTATCATTTGATACCATATTGATTTAGTTGTGAAATTATGTAATCTGCCATATACAGTGAGTTTAAAAAAGTTAGCTCCATATGGTAAACTTTTATATTATCCATTTGTTAAAAAAATTTATTCTGGATAAAAATTGGTACATTGCGGGAAACTGGGATTTGAGTTGTCAAAATTCTGAATTTCCGAACCGTATACAGGGAAGAATAAAAAATAGAAATTTTTATCAAGAGTAAACTACCCTCATTTTTGACATTATTAAAAAAGTTTTGTTAGAAATATTGTTCAAATTTGAAAACAATATTCAGATTTGAAATCACAGCCACCTACGTAATGAAACAAAAAAATCAATTTTTTTATGCTTCTAGCCTCCTATAGAGTACTAGTACCTATATACACCTTAGGCGCCTCACTCATATTACTATAATAATATTTCAATGCGGAATTAGTCCAATTTATTATTCGAACTAGTATATCGATGTTCATTAAAAAAGGTTTCAATTTTTAGTAGTTTTTTGGTGCAAAATTGATATTTCACTCTGTTTGTATGACCATAATAACTATCAGAATGATTTAATGACTAGAAATAATTGATTGAATTAATCAATGCTAAACAATTAAGTAATACAAATCTGTAAGTGTACGATCACTTCAATCATAGTGTTACACCTCAAAGAGTAATCGTCCTAATGCACATATGTATTGAACATAAATAAAAACCAAATAACAAGCACTTTCAGAAACCTAAATATTTAATCAATCACTAAATCCTTTAATTTCCACATATCTCACTTTCATCGCTAAACACCTCATTGTTCGTGCACAAAATTCTTTTTTTACAGTTTCTAAAATTGATTCTCAACAAACATCGATATACTAGTTCGAATAATGAATTGAAGTAAATTTCTCATTGAAATATTATTATAATAATATGAGGGAGGCTACAACCATAAAAATGGATTGTTTTGTTACGTAGGTGGCTGTGATTTCAAATCTGAATATTGTTTTCAAATTCAAGCAACTTTCCTAAATGAACTTTCTTTTTTTGGTTTGGTTCTGTACACCGTTCGAAAATTTAGAATTTTGACAACTCAAATCCAAGTTTCCCGCAATGCACCAATTTTTATCCGGAATGAATTTTTTTGACAAATGGATAATTTAAAAGTTTCTAATATGGTGCAAACTTTTTGAAACTCACTGTATATAAACAAAATTTTGAATGATGTTTATGAAGGTTGAATTTTTTAGTGATATTATTGTTTTGCATAATCTTAGGAAAACTTAGTTGGTAATGGGTATATCAAAATCATTTAAAGAAATAAAACAATACGTGTGAAGTATACATGTATACCTATAATTTGCAAAGAAAATGGATTATTATGATTCCAAATGGAAATCAATCAATAATTAGATGAATGTAACGGATAATCAGTAAGCCATGAATTTAACAATATAAAATAAAGAAAAAGTTATCAATAATAAAAAAAAGGAAGAAGCAGAAGATTTTTAACGAAGTTCACGATGTTTAGATTATTGATATCTACAATAGTCTTCGTATGATACCAATTAACTATCGAAAAGTCGTAGAGGTGTTTTTTTTTAATTATTATTTCGTCTTCTTTTTTCAATATTTCGGTCTCAGTATTTTTAATTTTTCCATTTATCTTCTCTCAGATCTGTTATGACTCATTCTTGACAATGGAAGTTCGAACCCTCATTTCAATAATTTATTCAGAAACCATTTTCAAACAAATTACAATATACATTCCCGTTAGGAAAAAAATGACAACTCACTAAATCCGCTCTCGGTGCTTATAATAAAATGAAATAAAAGAGAAAATGATACTACTACACATGGGTCGTATGACAAAGTATAGTTTTCATTAAACGATTATGTAGTTACTCAGTTGAATTTATAATCCAATGCAAATCTAGTAGCCTGCGAATGTGTAATGTTTTCTCATTTTTAGCATACTACGTTAATTCAAAGTTCTGAACTCCAGACAGAACTGTATTCTAAATGAATATTAAATTGATAACTTCTATCGCACGTAACATCAACAACAAACAATAATGGAATATCTTTCTGAAATTGAAAATGAGCGATGATTCAGAGCAGGGCATAATCTGATAGCATCAAAGGAATATTTAAGGGACGGCCACGTGATAAATTAATGTTAATGGCCCAAAGATAGGAGGTATAATATCCAAAATTACATGTTTTTATCCGTTTTCCTTGGGATTCGATGTTATTGCGAGAAAATGGTGCTTTTAGCTTTCATTTCTTTATTACAGCTCGGTATGTTTGCCATTAACTGTAATTCAAAAAAAAAACAATGCCGAATATATTTCACCCCAACAGTTTTGTATGGAAAACAACTTCGTGAATGGCATTCATTGTTTTGTGAATATATTTTCAATGTAGCAACAGCCATTACTCGATAATGGATTGTACTGGGTGATTCCAGAACTGTGTGGAAAGGTTGTATCTAGTTGGTGTCAACTTCATGAAGAATGTTTTGGCTTTCAAAGGGAACAGATTTTCCAGAATACGAGGCTAATAATGTTGATGCAAAAGACACGAAAAAATCTAACCGATTGATTAAAGCTTTACTTATTCAAGTATACTCACAGCAGCCAGAAAATCGATGAGGGTCAGATTTGGTCATCTATCAGGCCATTTTATTGCACCTTATCAATAATTTGGGAAAATCTAATGAAAATAGGTTGCTAGTACATACGCTAGCCGATTGGTTAGTGAAACTGCTGTAATCGTAAGTGTGGTACGATCCCAAATCAGAGATGATGGATGTACACTGAGTTTCGACTCGAAATAACAATCGTATTTCAACTAGTAATATTTCGATAATTTTTAGCTTATTTTCGAGTTTTCAGAGTTGTCGCGCGTATATAGACAATTCGCAGTTAGTTTACGACAAAAACCTATTTTAAATTAATTTTTTATTAATGATTCTGGGTAAAGAAGCAAGTGCGAGAGTGATGTGATTAAAAAAAACAAATATCCGGCATTCGCCAGTGTCTCTTCTAAATTCTCACCCCTTCAATCCAGTTTTTGAAGTTTTGTATCAATTAGGTTTTGTCATTCAATTAGGATTGTAGTTAGCCCAATAGTAGTTTGGTTGGAAACAGGGAGTTTCGAGGCAAAAGTAAGTTGTTAAGTAAGTCGTTGTTAGCAATTTATAGTCCGTTCATAATTTGTTGATAGCTCACTGCAAGTTTGACCCTCATTAGACAACTGAAATACAGAAAAGACAGCTAATATGATATAATAACAAAAACCTAACTAAAACTGGCAGTTTAAGATGTTTTCGACTAACCCACCTTGTATCTGAAGAAATACAATACAGCTATAAAACTTTTAATCCGATTATGTAGGTATTTTGAGTGGAAATGAGTGACCAGTGTCGTAGAGTATATGATTAAAACATTAGTTACTTTAAATAAATAAATATATTAATATTCT
>NW_019293062.1:18820-29466 GCF_000500325.1 Leptinotarsa decemlineata | reverse complement strand
GCTATTTTCAGCGTTAAATTAAAATTATAAATGATGGAGATACCGTTTCGGGAGTCAAAACTTTTTTTTAGTAAGTTTCCTTCTCTTCTAGGATCTTTTTTTCAAAATTCAAAATCATTTACAGTTTACGAACTATAAACAACAAAACCCAACACTACTTTTTAGGGTCTTTAATTGTTTATAACTTTTAGATTTTTATATGAACTAATTTACTTCATTCTTCACAATAATCTAGACAATATTCCGGATCGAATGAGCCTAACCACTTAATTTCAAAAGTATGTCCATTCAACACGAATCTAAAATTAAAGCCCAGACTACTCTGGCAATGACAATGTCATGACTGATTGTGATATGAGTAGTAAACATGATTGATATTCACTTAGTGAATGAATAAATTGATTAGAAAAGTTCAAAATGATATAATAATCTCAAGTACAAGTGCGAACAGGTATTTTTTGGTCTGTAAAATATTTTTAAATCCTTCTGTTTGGCTCTGCAACTCATGAAAGTTTCGAAACTGTATTCGTATTTTTCTCTTGATTTTGCTGGCAGCAAATTATTCATCGCAATATTTGCTTGCTCGGTAATATCTGGTGGGGTAGCACAAATTTTTTTAGACAATAAATTCACTGAAATTATGATTTTCATTTTGATTTTACAGATAATTTGTAGGGAAAATTCATTGATTATGGCTTATGAATATTTGAATGCATTAATGAAATTATATTAATCAGAGTAAATGTTACAAATCTCATCATTTTTAAAAATTTCTTGCGGAAGTGGCCGCCAATAATTTAGAATACACGTATTTTCTAAATGGGCTATCACCTACCTGCTGTCAAATGAAGGGAGTCGAAAAAGTTAATTTTTATCATGGAAATGTCCATCGTCAGATGATCATAACTACATTTGTTTGAAGGTGTTTGACATTGTTTCGTGGTGTATTTCATTAACTTGGACTTACATTGTCTAATATGATATAAATTGATTTGAAATCCCTGAAAGAATCTATTGAAAATTAAAAAGATTAGGTGAAAAAACAATTAAATTGAGCAAAAAAACTGAAATTACAAGCAAAATACAAGCAACAATCAAAATATCGAAAAATTGAACTATCAACACGAGATGAAAATTAAAAATTATTAACAAGAAATGAAAATTAGAAAAATAAAAATTGAAAGATTCCAAGCTAAGTTAGTTCACTACGTTTCGATTGTTCGTATCCACAATCGTCTCCTGGTGATAACTGAACTAATTCCTCCGAGATATGACTATTTATAGGTCATTCGAGTGCTTTCACTCACCCCCTCTTCCCTATCACCGCTTCATCGGTTTTAGCAAGAGCTGACCATTTGGCGGGAGTTGGTCGTGTTCCGCTTGATTATAGGTTTCATTATGTTGCGTATCTCTATGCTAGCTTGGCTAAACGCGTTGTTGTGGATGATTTCAACTCGAGACCACTTGATGTTATGTTGATAAGTCCAAACATGCTCTGCTATTCCTGATTTGCTAGTTTCTCCTCGCTGTGTTTGTTTCTTGTGCTCGGCAATGCGAACGTTCAATGGCCTCTTAGTTTTACCGATGTATGATTCTCCGCACTCGCAGGGTATCCGGTAAATGCAATTCTTGGAATCGCAATCCGCGTTTGGTCGCCTGGTTTTCATGAGGCTGCTACGGATAGTGTTCCCAGATCTGAAGCAGGTCCTGATGTTATACTTGGACCCAATCCTTCTTATCCTTTCCGACAATCTTCCGATGTAGGGAAGCACAAGTACTGATTATAGCGGCTTCTCTTCCTTATGAGGCTCTTGCTGTCTTCTAGCCAAATTCTTTTCCACAATCACTTCAGAGTAACCATTTCGTTGGAGGTCATTTTTGATGATGCCTAGTTCCTTTTCGATAGCTTCCTTTGTATTACAGAGCCCGGAAGCATGCTCCACCAGAGTCTTGACGATTCCTCTCTTCGATTGATGGTGGTTGGTTAAGATACTGTCCCGTGTGGATGAGTTTTCGGTATACAAATGTTTCCCATTCAGTGTCGGTCATCTTCACCAATAAGTTTCAGAATGGCAATTCGTTGTGGACTTGCTCCTCCATTGTGAAAGTGATGGTAGGACTTACATTGGTGATGTGCTTCAGGAAGTTGTGTAGTTCTGCATTCCCATGGTTCCATATTATGAGGGTGTCATCCACGTATCCCAACCAGACCCGGGGTTTCTTGTGGACTTCAATTGCCAGAGTTTCAAATCACTCCATATATATGTTGGTTATAACCGATGACAGTGGCGATCCCATTGGCAGTACCTCATCTTGCGTAAAGTTGGAAGTAGCAGTTTTGTACACAGCATCCTAGTTATTCCATGATTACTTGAATCGGTAAGTTTTCTCTATTTTACAAAAGGTTTTCACAAAAACCGGTTTATTCAAAACCCTTCATAGTGAAAATCATACAATGGAGAAACAAACTGAATACAGAATACTGTTTTTGTATGATTGAATGTTTATATACAAGTACTTGATTCGAAAGTATTTTTCTTTCATGTAATTCAATGTTTATATAAAAGTAGTTGCAAAAAGCCGAAACCTTTCTATCCCATATACTGATCTGTTTTGTTTCATATCAAATTGCTATTATCAACAAAAATTAACCAATTTTTAAAATACTCTCTTTATTATTAGCTTCCAGCGCAGACTAAAGAGGAGAATTAATTAATTGGTCAAGCGCTGAACCCACTGAATTATGTTAAACTGTTTCAACACGCTTTTGTTAACCTGACGTGTATGTATGTAAATTCGTTTGTAAACACGTTTCGATTCGACTCATATTAAGATATAGAAAGGACTTTCCAGGCCACTTTTCACATTTTGGTGGAAATTGATTACGGCGTCGACTGTTGATTTTGAAACTGATCTGTGTTTTTTATTTTCAAAAATGTAAATATTTTGGTTTTTTTGGCTTTGGTTGGTAGGTTTTCGAACCTAACGATTCGCCTACTACTGAGCATGTATACCGCAGTAGTAGACGAAACATTAGACATAAAACCTTCAGACTACGACCAAAAAACCCGGAAAATAGCTTTGACGCAGTGATCTGTTTTTCAACTGCAATGTGTTTTTGAGAAACGTACGAAATTGTTGGTAAATACAGGTGGCTAATGTAACAGGTACACACTTCTACTATAATAGTTCAATTTCATTGTGGTTTCTGTTTGTATGCATCACTACTGTACGGTTCGTGCTTGGTTGTAATAAAAGTTGAAATGTTCCTGAAGACGGCCTTTATCATCTCTAATCTGAAACGTGAATATTCCTACTGGTTAAATGCACACATTTGTTTTGCCATCTTTATCTAATGAAATTCTTTCATCTGCAATAACGAACAGAATGAAATTTTGGTTTTGATCCTTTCCTCCTCATATCCAATATTCATTTTTTTATATACCTATCTACTTATGAAAGTTTGATAGACGGAATATATCGAACCCGAATGATCTTAGTAAACTGTTGCTGAATGATGCCCTGTTTGGAACTTTTGGTGTAGAAATGAATATCACTGGACCAACAACACCAAACATGTGTTTCAATCACCAAGTGATCACCGTCAAGAAGAAGATTAAACTTTAATCGAGGTATAGAGGTATTGAAAATAACGGTTTGGTGGCTATATATTTACTCAGACTACGCTTCGCCCAACGAATTTATAATTGTTTTATCTGATCAATACCTTAGATTGCTGAGAAAAGTCGTGTGATGACTGCCACCTAGGACCTTCCGAATAATTTTTCAGTTTTTACTACATTATCTACATCATTATTATTTCGACGTGGATGTTTTGTTTACTCTCTCAATCCACTGATGTGTGAGTCGGTGGTTTGAGCTGCGGGTTGAACTATCGATTTTCAATTGCTATCGGCCAACCCGTGTTGTGAATCACACGTTGAAAGGCGAGACCTCGTTAGTCCTTAGCTCGCATAAGTTTTGACTTCCGAGGGTTGTCGTTCGTAGGGGTGCGACAGCAAGTTCACGGAGAAACATATTTTAAACATAATTTTTACTACGGTTTCCTAGCAAGAGGTTTTTTGTGACAGCGATACCTTCAACTTTTTTATAAACCTATTTGTTTTTTTTTAACCTCAAAACGATGAGCAGCGACAGTCCGTCGCGTATTTCTGATATG
Source organism: Leptinotarsa decemlineata (assembly GCF_000500325.1). NCBI lineage: Eukaryota > Metazoa > Arthropoda > Insecta > Coleoptera > Chrysomelidae > Leptinotarsa > Leptinotarsa decemlineata. The sequence continues at coordinate 25,286 of NW_019293062.1, read as the reverse complement.
TACCGCTTTTGGTGGAATTAAATGTACCAAGTCACTTGAACACTTCCCCTGGAAGTATTCAGAGAATCTCCAAACTTTCCTCGATGTTTTAGGCGATCAAGGTTGAACGTGATATTCGCGTCTCCAATCAGGCTGATGGCTCTTTTCTGGAGCCTAGGAGAGCCAAGACAAAAAAATACGACAAGTTCGATCAAATGTCATCAAGTTATGCACCATTTGCGAGAAGCAATATGAAGAAAACATGGCTTTTGCATCACGATACTACTCCTGATCGGTTGTGATTGCTTGTTCGTGATTTTTTGGCCAAAAACAACCCCGTAATCATTTTCTTGATGAAAACGCCGTTTTTAGGAAACTTAATAATGTTTCAGATGTCTTTGATTTAACACAGATTATGGATGAGCCAACAAAGAAAACAGGCACTTCATAGACTCTTCTTGATTACATTATACTCAGGAAGGAACATTTGATTGAAAAGGGGGTAGTTGAACATGGGAATTCTGACCATTTCACATCTTTGGGTTACAGTTCCAAAGATGTGTACTTTTTGATGTTACAAAAATTTTGACGACGCCTTGTTCATTAATGATTTGAGAAATATATTATTCTTCCGTATATTCAAACAAGATAATGTGGATGAAAAAGTATTATACTTGGTGAATTGTTTAATAAATTCATTCGATAGGCATGCTTCATTAGTTACATCCAGAATAACGAAAAATAAAGCCCCATGGCTAACATTTACAATAAAACAAATGATATGCGAGAGGAATAAAGCATCGAGGAAATTTAAGCATACAAACACTACGTCAAAGAATATCTGGCAGGCACTTAGGTCATATAATTTTGTTAATGAGAGAAGAAGTGAAATTTTGGAAAACTTAAAGAATGAATAATTTGCTAGTGAATTATATTCTCAATGTTGCTCCTCCTGATCATCTTCTGGATTATTACAAGCTTAACAACATTGTACCACCTTGTTTCGACAATATATTTGAAATTGAATCAAATGCAATGAGTTGTGATGGGTTGAATGTTACTCTAATCAAACTATGTTGCTCCCTTATTGTTTCGTATATTATACATATTATAAATTTTTGCCTGATGCATGGTGTCGTTTTGTTAGGAAGAAGACTGTAGTAAAGGTTCTGCCCAAAAATCAACAACCTGCAGAATGGCAGAATACAAAGATCTTAAGGGGATAAGCATTTTTCCTATTTTTTCTAAGATTTTCGAAAGAAGTATTGAAGTACAAATGAGAGAGCTTTTGACTAATTGCTCATTACTGCCCACTGTTTAATCTGGCTTCCGAAAAGGTCATAGCTGCACTACTGCCTTACTTAATATTGTAGATGATATATTTATCTATCGATAAAGGTCAATGTACAATTTCAGTTCTTTAAGACTTCAGTAGAGCATTTGACACTATAAATAGTGACTTGCTACTCAACATTTTGGGCTATACATGTTTTTCTGATATGGCAACCTTCCTTTCACGAAATTATTCAAGTAAGAAGGAGCAGTGTGTAGAAATTGAAATGGTCTAATCTGAATATTTGACACTGAAATCAGCGATCCCTCAGGGCTCTATCCTGGGCCCGTTTCTTTTTTCTATAAACACTCTCAATTTGATCAAATCTCTGAAATTATGTAAGATTCACGTCTATGCAGATGACACCCACATCTATTACAGTTTTCTTCCCACACTAGTGAATAATGCTTGTGAAACTATAAAGCAGCGACCTTCATTGATTCAGCTTCTGATCACTGCTTATTGATCAACTCTACTATTATTGTTGTTTGGTTCTGCATATAATCGTACTAAAACGCAGCAAATGAACGTAAAAATCAAAGACGATTTGTCAACTGTAGTAAATGAAGCCAAAAATTTAGGAGTCATATTAGATTCAGATCTAAGATTCGAAAAACATATCAATGAGTTGATTCATTGAAATTGATTTATGGGGACCGAAATTTTTTTACAAGACGTTTTAAAATAAAATCATGTGAAACATTAGTTTTTTCAAATTTTAATTATGCGTATTCGCTATATTGTCCAAATCTGACTACTGTTTACAGTAAAAAAATCCTGAAAGTACATAACTGTTGTTAAAGATTGATAGACTGGTCCAACGAAAAGTATGCACCTTGCTTTTCTCCTTTTTTTTGTAACTTAACGCAAAAATGCTCGGACAGGTCAATTTTGCTTTTGAGGAGGACACATTTCAGATGTATTTTTCTACCTGTGCCTTCAACCCCCTAGCGAGAGTGAGCAACAACCCTAAAATTTTAAATAGAGAGTGGGGTCGAATGATATATCATTTGAAAGGGCACAAAATTATCTTTTCAATGATACCTAATTTGTTGTACTTCACTCAAACATGTAGGTATTATGAAAAAACAACAACTACACTTTGAAATGTGTAATTGACTTAGTAGAATCCTACTTCAGCAAGTGCTGAAAATGTGACCCATTTGCTTCCATATTTTGTAGCATATCAGGTGTTATACTTCTACACTCTGCTGTAATTCGTTGGCAAAGATCTTCTATGGACTCGTGATGCGTAGCAAAACAATAATTTTTCAAGTGTCCCAAAGGAAAAAGTCTAAAGGCGATAAATCAGGTGATCTGGCAGGCCATTCGATGGGGCCTCTCCTTCCAATCCACCGTCCAGGAAACCGGTCATCTAAAAACTCTCTTACCGGAGCATCATAGTGAGGAGGTGCTCCATCTTGCTGGAAATGAAGCTGATCATCTCCCTTTCAAATGATATATCACTCGACCCCACTTTCCATTTAAAATTTTAGGGTTGTTACTCACCCTCGCTAGGGAATTGAAGGCACAGGTAGAAAAATACATCTAAAATGTGTCCCTCTCAAAAGCAAAATTGACCTGTCCTAGCATTTTTGCTTTAAGTTACAAAAAAAGGAGAAAAGCAAGGTGCATACTTTTCGTTGGACCACTCGATGTGGCATAAATATGTTTCAAATCAAATAATATCACACAAATTGCTTGAAATCGGATGGTTGGATGTGGAACTTGAAAGAATTCACCATGGAAATTCATTATATCATCAAATCATCCTAATAAAAATTCCGATATTATATCTGTTCTGTCTGTTTGAAATCTGTTTTTCCATTAGCATTTTAGCATTTTAGCATTAGCATTTTAGCATCAGCTGTTGCCCCCATACGAACGACAACTCTCAAAAGTTGAGAACTTGTGCGAGTTAAGGACTATCGAGGTCTTACCTTTTAACGTGTGATTCCTAACACGGTTGCAGAATCATTCCAGCTTCAACCAGATAAATTCTCTCGAGAAAAATATCTGATCGAGGCGGGAATCGAACCCACGATCTTCCGATCGTGAGTCGGGCGCACTACTACCGCGGCCAATTCCACAATATCTCTATAGAAATATAACATTTAGAACGGATGTGCACAACTTGAATTTGAGATTCGGAGGTTTGTTATCTCCACCGATATTTAAAACGGTAACATTCAGACGTTCTATTACATATCAAATTTATAAGTTGCGTAACTTCGTTCCTAAATCCTTGCAAAATCTCAGTTTCACAAGTTTTTAGTCAAATTATAAAAAATTCCTACTTAAACAATGAAAGTCAGTTTTATCATAACTTGCTCTCCTGTGTTCTCTTGTAACCTTACTATTAATTTAACTTATGTATTCTATATATATTGTCTACACTCACTAACTAATTGAAAAAATATGCTACATATGCTGTATAGAGTTAAGTCATGGGAGAAAATGAACTTCGTTCTTCACTTTCAAACTTTTTTTAAAAACATTTTTAATATAGATGTACTGTATGTTGAAAATAATAAAGACTTATTATTATTATAATTATTATTTGACGTTTGTTTGAAGGTGATTGACAATGTTTCATGATGAATTCCACTAGTTAGGGCATCCATTGTCTACTATATAAAATGATTTGAAATCCTTGAAACAACTGAAAAAGAAGAAATAAACCTAGAATGAAATAATAGTGATATGAAATACAAGTAAAACACAACAACTGAACAGAAATAAATGAAAATGAAGAAATGAAAAAGGAAAATAAAAGTAAAAAGTTCAGAGATTCCAAGTCACGTTAGTTCACGACGTTTTGTTTGTCTTCGTGTTTTGACTGGACTGATTTCTCCGAGAAATGACTATTTATAGATCGTTCGAGTACTTTCACTTTCCATTTTCCGCTTCACTGGTTCCGTGGGAGATGGCCGTTTGGCGGGAGTTGGCCATGTTTCGCTTGATGATGGGTTTCCATATGTTGCCTATTTCTACGCTGGCTTGGCTGAATACGTTGTTGGACAACATGTAAGCGGCTTCCATGAATTTTCTCCTAAACCAATGTTCCTTTACGTGCAAGATCTCAGCTTGGGACCACTCGATGTTGTGTTGATGGGTTCCAAGAATTGCATTCACCGGATACCCTGTGAGTGCGCAAACCCTATATTGGTGAAACTAAGAGGCCATTGAATGTTCGCATTGCCGAGCACAAGAAACACACACAGCGAGGGGAAACCAGCAAATCAGGAATAGCAGACCATGTTTGGACCCATCAACACAACATCGAGTGGTCCCAAGCTGAGATCTTGCACAGAGAGGAACATTGGTTTAGGAGAAAATTCAAGGAAGCCGCATACATGTTGTCCAACAACGTATTCAGCCAAGCCAGCGTAGAAATACGCAACATATGGAAACCCATCATCAAGCGAAAAATGGCCAACTCCCGCCAAAACGGTCATCTCCCACGGAACCAGTGAAGCGGAAAATGGAAAGCGGGGATAAGTGAAAGTACTCGAACGACCTATAAATAGTCATCTCTCGGAGGAATCAGTCCAGTCATCACCCGAAGACGATTGTAGATACTAACAATCGAAACGTCGTGAACTAACGTGACTTGGAATCTCTCCACTTTTTATTTTTATTTTCTTTTTTCATTTCTTTATTTTTATTTATTCAATTGTTCTATTTTTACTTGTATTTTATTTCACTATTATTTCATTTCAGGTTTATTTTGCTTAATATAATTGTTATTTTCAGCTATTCATTTTTAATTCTTCTTTTTTAGTCGTTTCAGGGATTTCAAATCGTTTTATATAGTAGACAATGGAAGTCCGAACTGGTGAAATTCATAATCATTATTTATCTGACTGTGATTCTTTTTTGTTCCCAAAACTGAAGAGATACATGAAAGGACGGCGTTTTTGCGACGATTCAGGAGATAAAAATTGAATCACTGAGACAGTGATTCGATTGGTCATACCAAAAAGTTTATATCAGATCTGCTTCGGGGATTTGAAAAAAAAGCTGGTACGAGTGTATTACATCTGAGTGGGACTACTCTGAAGGCGACGAAATAGAAATTAATGAATAAATGCATATTTTTGAGCAACATGATAATTTACTTCATTTTTTAAATAGACAGCGTACATTGTGTCTTAGACTGTAGTGAAACCTCATTATTACAGGTAAAAGTGTGAAGTGGAATGGTTTGAAGTGATTATTTAATTTTTCACTGGAGGTGCATTATTCATTTCACTGAAGCATTATTTCATTTTGAAAATCTCACATATAATCTTCTTCACCTCCTCTCATTCATCAGAAGAGCTCTCTACATAATTAACGTGCATACATTCCAATTTGGCAATTGAATGAGATCCCGTCCCTCCTGAAAAATAAGCTTTGGCATTTCTCAAGAACGCAATCAATGATAATTTAAAATAGGTCGCAAGAGCGCGGTCCGTGCGCATATAGAAGAAGGGTCGTCTTTTCCCTATCCCGCTGATTTTATGTATTTTTAATTATTAGGATATTGATTTCGTATTATTTTCCCCACCCTTAATGGTTATAATTGCTTTTAAGGTTTGATGGATTCAACGTACACGTTCTCGTTGACGACGGATATGATTAGATATTCAAAAATGTACTGTGAATACTCAGTCTAATGGAATCACTTCCCACCCACCACCATTGTCGTTTCACATTTCGTCATCCAAGTCAACATCATCAGATGAAAACTTAGGTCGCCAAATTTGAACCAGGAACATTGTTTTCATCCCTTTCAACGAAACAGATTCATTTTTCCGAAACTCCGACATTGATATAAAAAAAAGTAATTGAAACTTTCTGTTTTTTACCACTTTTATTTGTAACCAACGTGACTAAAGTTTCGTCCTATAAGGTCATTTTCAAACTTATACATTAAAATAAAAATGATTCATTACATTCGCCGTTATACAGGGTGTCCCTGGACTTCCTCTTTTACTCTCGGGAATGTATAGATGGGGTCAAAATATCACCAGTACTTCATATAACTTTTTTTCCTAAAAGTCTTCGTAACCAAGTTACGGGCCCTCGAAGTTACAAAATGAAAAATGTTTTTCTTTGATAACTTTTCAAGTGAATATTCAAAATCATCCAAATTTTGGTAATTGACTA